>CAUYQV010034597.1:0-44765 GCA_963574575.1 Galagoides demidoff | reverse complement strand
GGAAGGTTGAAGTGTGCTCCTCAATCTTCTCTCTTGGCTCTGCTCCAAACCATCAGCTAATTAGCTAAACTTCTGTCCTTTCAGCCTCCTTCTGGATGGGAGCTTCTGTAAAAAGCTGGCTTCAGTCCGCCATCTTGGCTCTACCCCCTGGTTCTGGTTTTTCAACTAAACCCTGACTGCTACAGATTAAGATAGAGAAGTGAGACCCATGAATCCCACAAGTCTAAGTCCCATTAAGATGGCTGCCTGGGGACTTGAGGATGGTGTACTCATGACTAGGTACATTCATACATGTTTTCCTAATTTTAGTTCTGGGAAATGGTCCTGGTTCCTTCCCTTTACACATTCCACATACATAGGAGGTCATGTTTGGTGTGTGGATAAATGTATAAGCTTTGAAAAGTCCTCTTCCAACTACCATCGAGTGTTAACCCCTACTGTATATATTTTCCTCCTTCTTATGCCTGCTTCTTCTTTTGCACTTGAATCTCTGGAAAACTTGAGACTGGTTGGCCCTGAATCATCCTAAGCCTAATAGACAAACTTCCCTCTTGGCGCATCTGAGTAGGCAACTTCAAGAAAGGGCCCCAGCAGGGATATCAGTGCAGCAGATTTAGATAGCAGCTCCTCCAGTGCAGGACAAAGAGATGAAGGAGGGAGCACAATTTGCTTTCTCTTACTGCAGTGTGGGAGCATCACAGACCTGTTACTCAGCCAAGATCAGAGTAAGTTCCAAACAAGAATGTGGTTTCAACAGCTTCTCTCTGCCCCTTTCTGATTGCTGGGGCTACCTGAGAGGTTAAGGGTGATACCCCTTTTTACTTATCTCAGCAGAAACCGAGTTCCTTCTACTCACATCACTGAAGACAGAGCCTAGAAACTGTAGGACCTCTGACTAATTTGCTCAAATTCTCTCGCAACAGGGTGATGTATAGTGTATTTTCCATTTTGAAGGCTCATGGGTAGGTTGATGTCTCCTGGTGATTTCTCAGCACAAAATAACAACAGTGTGAATGAAATTCAATAGTTACTATTTTTCCCCAATTTTTAGTTATGGTTTAGTACCAGTTCATTACTTTCCCTAGTTAGAATTGGTAGCAGACATGGAAGGGCTGAAATACCACCAAGGGGACTATTTGTTCAGTGTTCATAGCAGGTGCCTCCATTAGGTTTTTCCTAAGAGCCATATCCAGGTGTACCAAATTAGTTAAGAGGGCTGTGGGTTCATTTGCATGTGATCTACGTATCATTTCTGAGTACCCAGATAAATAGTGCTGGTGGTTTTCAGGCAATTCCGAGTTTTTTTGTTTTATAACAGAATTCATATGATCATATATGTGGGAAAACTTTCAAGTAGAGGAGAGACAGAGAGAGGGGGGAGACCTATTTGGAAAAGATTCTGTGCTGTTGTGGCCTGGGATATGCTGAAATAGAAGACTTACAGTGGAATGGGAAGGTGGAAGTACTGTGAGCCCATTCTTGAAGGATTTTCCCATCTAAAACATTAATATTGATAAAAGTGATTTTAGTGTTGATGATAGATTTGGGTTTGCCATCTCCTTAAATACCTGTGCGACGTCCCCAGCCACAGGATTCATCCATTTGAGCTCTATTTAGATTTAAATCGTCATTTAATTCACAGATCCACAATCTATGTGGAAAAATAAGTAATTGAATTGTGTTAGTACTGAACATTGCTGAGTAAAACACTCTGCATTTAACGGATTCTTCTAGTATCCTTTAGAGAATATTCATTCATTCCTGACATCACCCCACTCACTGGTCCCCATTCTTCCTTAATACCATCAGATTCAGGGTCTGTTTGGAGGTTTAATTTCCTTGCCAACAGCCTATGGGCTTAAAAACACAAGCTCACTCTTTCCTTTGGCTGAGTTAAAAAACATCTCCATCTGATTTCTGTGGGATTTGGTTTTCTCTAACTTTTCCTTCTTCTTTCCCCTATCTCTGCCTCTGCCTCTTCTCTTTCCTATGTTTGCCTTCCCGTTCTGTTTATGTTTCCCTCCTTTTTCCTCCCCCACTGCTGCACTCCATGCAAAATGACCCAGCAGGGCTGTGGTATTGTCGTCAGAGGGAGAGCAAGGCAATGGACCACACTGTGAGAAACAGGGTGGCAGGAGGGGTGTGAGCGCTCAGGAAACTGAGCCTGGGGTGGTGGGCACAAGACATTGTGATTGCACACTCCATAAAACCCTCCCTGCTGCTCTTGGAGTCCATGCCAGGAGGATTAAGTGAGTTTGGTTAAAGAGGCAGTGAGGGGCAGCTATTGGGGCTGTAAGAGACTGTTTGGAGTGAAGCGAGTCTGGGAGGCCAGGCTTGGTTAGAGACAGAAAGGGGCCAATTATCCAGATCTGCATGAAGGCTCAGGCACTGGAGTGACATGGAAGCCGGATGCCACGTGCCGTGGGATTAATTGTCCAGCCTGTCAGTCTCAAAGTGAAGCAGGCTTTATAGCAGACCCCAGGGAAGCTGCGAAACAAGTGTTTTGTACTTTTCTATTTGACTCAAATTTATTTGTTCTTCCTCTAAGGAGCTCAAAGTGATTTCTCTACCCTACACAATATACTATTGGTCCTGTGTTTTATGTACAACTGAGTTGAGGATGGGTGTGACAGATGTCAAACATTCTGGATCAGTCTCTAAGAACCCATATTTAGTCCCCATGAATTCATGTCTACTCTGGGTCAATCCTTATATCTTTTTTAAGGAATAAAATGACAAACAACATTTTATTGATGAGCAAAAGTACCAATGAGCAAAAGGGACAATTTGAAGCACCTCACTAGCATGGGCCCCTTCCAAGGCTCTGAGAGGGACCCTAGTAATATAGTATACACATGACTATATATTCTGAATTTTAAGATTTTTTTTTCCCTGCAGGTGGTTAAGATCACTGTCTCTTTTAATACCCATTTTTCCTTTGTCTCACTTCCCATTGTGTGGGGAGACATCCATGGGCATTTTGGATTCCAGCTAAAGAGAAGCAGGAGTGAGGTATATTTAGTTTGCTTTTAACAGATATGCAAATATGGGTCGCTATCATTTCCATGCATTTAAGTTTTTACCAGCTGCCCCATCCCCAATATGGGATGGCTTCCAGGGATACTTCTACCATCTGCTTTGTTTACTCACCAGCTTCCAGAGTTATTGGGTCAGAAGCCATATCATGATATAAAGATGTCCTACAATGCCTGGTACAGGATTTATGTAGTTAGTAGAGAAAGGACAAGTTTTAAAATGTACAGAGTTAGAAGCGAGTCTGTGGAAAATTCATTTAAATCTTATAACTCACTTAAGAAAGAAACTTGATAAGATTTTTTTCCAAATTTGTTAACATTCCTTAAAATTTACACAACATTGCTAACTACAAGTTGTGAGGCTGATGCTTTTCTAAATTATCAATAATAAGGAACAAATACTTGGGCAGCACCTGTGGTTCAAAGGAGTAGGGTGCTGGCCCCATATGTTGGGGGTGGCGGGTTCAAACCCAGTGCCAGCCAAAAATTGCAAAAACAAACAAACAAACAAACAAAAACACAAAAAACTCATCAATTATGCTAGAGGAAAGACCAAATTATCTTCATATTCTTTCTATAGAAACTCATAAAAGTATTTCTATATGAAGAGGCAATTATGCATTCAATAAAGTATGAAAAAGAACCTATAAAGGCATGTGTCAGGTAATTAGTAAAAGTATTAGGTTATTTAATATTTTGTCAGTATATCTGACATTTGTCAGATTTTAAAAGTATGTAATTATGATTTATTTTCTCATTCTAAACAAATATTCACCTTTATGCCTATTTTTTGAGTTCATAGTTTTGTATTCTTTTCTAAAAGAAGAATTTCAAAATCATGTGTTAGGCTCCACATATTCTAACCCCAGCCCTGGAAGTTTGGCTTGTTTTTTGGGAATCGAGGCTCCTGGTGCTGCTCCTGCTTTCCAGGGTAGGACTCTGTCTGCCCAACTATAGGTCTGATGCTTAAGATACCAGGAGATTGAATGAAAGAGCCCTCTAAGTCATTTGCTTAAATTTTCATGCACAGAATTAAAAGCCCCTGGAGTATTTCCTTTCCTAAGGACTTAACTTTTTTTTTTCCTTCATAGGTAAAACTATATAAGATTTAATGCAAAGATCCTTGGGATAATCAGATTGTAGTCAAAAACTGGATACTACCTAATTGTCTGAATTTAACCAAGTCAACATATCTTTTTTGACCTCCATTTCTTCATCTTTTACCTAGGTATAATTATGATGGTCTAACTCTCTTACAGAGTTATGGTGGGTATGATTGGGATTAAAGAAGAGATTAAATTTTCTGAAAAGTAAAGTGTGTTTTGCAGACAGAAGGAGTTAGATTTTATTTATAAAGTCTAAGAAACCATCTTCTAAACTGGAGATTTTAGGTACTGGGATTGGAATTCTGAGTGAGCCCACATTTTCTGCATTTGTTTGTCTGATTATCACAACCACTTTGTTTTTATAGGTCTGGTACAAAAAGTCATTGCACCTTGACTGGCATGAGTGACACAACAAGCAACCATATCTCTTAGATGTTGGAGGTTATTAGAGGATTTGGTGTAAAAGGGGGTTTAATTCAATTCTCTTTCTCAAGGGCTGCTCCTTTGAGGTGAGTTCCTCCCTCTGTGCTGAATCTTCTGATGCTTCTAATTGACTTGAAAATATCTTGTCTCTCCTTGGAAATGTCACCTAGCCCTTTTCAAGTGTACTTCCAGGCAACTAGGATCAATACATCATTTAGGTTAAGCATATTAGAGAGCGATTGACAGCCCAAATGAGTGTATGCTTCAGCGGCTAGTGTAAGTTCTGTGCTTAGGACCTGCTGAAACCCATTCATGTCTAGGAGCAGATAGCAACAACCTAGGAAGCAGTATCTGGAGAAGAGGTGTATCCTGGAGGCAGTTACAGAGCAGTTGATCACGCCCAGCCTCCATGTTAGAGCTGGTCAGAGGGCTTAGAATTCAAGGTCATGCCCAGTTAAAGTTATTTTCTGGGTGCTTATTTTGTTCCAGACATTTTGTTGTATGTGAAGGGATGAAGCTTGTCCCTCCTTGTAATGAGCTTACAGTGTAGTGGAGGTTAAACACATACACAACATATTCATGTCAATTGGGCTACCGGCTGTAACAGTAGCAGAAAAAAACTTCCAACGTCCAAGGAAGGAATAGATAACATCCTGTCTGTTTGACCTTAAATTTTCTTTATTTGGACACTAAAAAGATTTAGGCCAAAAAATTGCAAAGTTGACCCTTAGACTGGCTCAGTCCACTGATGCCTTTTTGTTCCTTCTCTTTAACCATCCAGTACCCATTTCCCATAGTGTGTTAGTCACTGTATCTGGCCTCACTTACAGCAAGGAACATTCACTTCCCAACTTCAAGGAGAACATGGTCTAATAATATGGTCTTTCTTGTATGCAGAGAGTACTGCTGGCTCTCAGGGGTAGCATGTGTCCTGTTGTACAGGACAGTGAAGCAGCTCTAGGGTTGTATCTACGGGCATGGACCACCACAGCCTGACCCAGGTGGTGGCTGAACATGCAACCTTGGCTTCATGTATTGTGGCCCAGACATCTGGCAACCATTGTTTCCTACATGTGTTAGGCTTCATAAATCCTGACCCTCGTCCTACAGTGCCCCAGGGCTTTTTCCTTATAAGCTGAAGGGCATACATGCATAAACACAGACAAGAGGGTGTCATCTCTGTGAAGACAGGATGGAATGGAGTGGAGACTCATGGACTTGGAGTAGAAGACCTAGATTTTAGTCCTTCCTTAGCCACCATGAGCAGCTTTATTCCTGCCCTCCACCAACTCTTCTGATACATTCTCAGTCAGGTTGAGTGTGTATGTGTGTGTTTCTAGACATTGTCATCTTTACACGCAGCCCACAGGCTTGGCTCTCTCTAGATGGACTCAGAAGGGTTTGGGCAGTGATGGCAGTGAGCCTGGGACAGGCCCCTCAGTGGTAGTCCTGTACTTCCCCCCAGTGCCTGGCTCCCTCCTACACTTTCCTTCTTAGCTAGTCCTGCTCTTTGTGAATCTCCCCATGGCTGACTGCTTATTGGGCCCACTCCTGCAGCTCCAGCCACCCTTCACCTCACCATTTGTGTGGACCCTGTAAACTGCTAAGCTTCTGGTTTCTCTGATTCATGGATTTTCTGTGGGTTTATGTCTCAAGGTGACTCTTCCCATGTGATCATGGAACAAGAGACTTCTTGAAATGGGAGACCCTGAAATTCACTGTGAAAAAGGGACATCTGAATAAGCTTGAGTGAAAGGATCTAATGAATATAAAATCCTTAGCATGGTCCTTTTAAGTAGTATACACCCAACAAATCCTATTATTATTGGCAGTGGTAGTAATAATTCTGTTATTATTTATTATTATCATCATTATCATTATTTAACACCTGTTATCTTACTTTTACTCTGTGAGAGAGAAGGGCCTAGGGTGGTGTTCTGTGAATTTTTATATGCATATAAATCTCCCAATGATCTTATTAAAATGATGATTTTCATTTGAAAGCTCAGAGATTCTGAGTTTTTAACAAGCTCTCAGATGATGATGATATTGTTCTTCCATGGGCCATATTTTGAGTTGCAAAGGCCTAGGGGACCTCAAAAGGGGCAGAAGACTAAAGGTAGGGTCATGAGGAAAGACAATAGGATTGGGGACAATGCTGCTGGAACCTTTGTAAGATCATAGGTTCATAATATTTGTAATTATGGTTATGTGCTCCTGGATAAAGCGAGGAAGGGTTGCTTGTATAGAACATGATCCCTGAACAGCCTAGATCAAAAGGCCAGCTCAGAGTAAGGTTTTCTATATAAGGCCTATGTCATCTTTTCTTTAATAAGGGTTTTTCCACCCTAAAAGAGAATTTATGAATTTATTATTCTTTTGGTTCTCAAGGAAAACCTTACAAGGTATGTGTTTGAGTTGGAGCATCTGGGCTCTCTAGGGAAAGCAGGCAAGACCCTCTAAGCCACACACCCCCTAAAGGTGGAAAATGTCCTTGTTTCCCTATTAAAGATAGTAGTTGGGTGCTGACAGTGGTACTTCTGCTGACTGATGTTCATGGCTTTAAAATATCACCAGAGTTTCAGGATGAGAGCTTTGGCAGAACAAAAGAAAACAAAATCAGCTATTTTGCTAAAGCTAAGTTCTTGATTCAGAGTTAGCGTCTTGCCATCTTCCAACAGAAAGATGAGATACATGCCCAGAGCTAGGTGATGTCTACTGAGCAAGGTAGTCAAATCCTGCCATGCCATAACCCTAAGCCAAATAGTCACAGGATGGACATGAGGTTTTCCCCCTGCTCATGCTCAGAGCTATAAAAATGCGAATGACTATATACCTGCCACTTGACGCATTCCCACATTCCCAAATGCCCTTGTACACAACCAGGTATAATGGAAATGAAGCCAGAGATGAGATCATAATTGATGAAAATAAAGAATGCTATACTCTGAGGTAGTTTTTATCAGGAAAGGAGGACAATAATGCTAGTCTGTGCCAGTAAATGGGAACTTTCTATCTTGGTTATTTTAAATAGCTTACTTGGAGATGGAAGCTGCAATTTATAAAAAGTCAACAGCAGAGAATTACCTAGACTTTTATTATGTAGTCAAGAGAGGACATATTCTAATTGGTTCATTATGTCTCTATAGTGACCCCAAATGAAACCCTAAATTTTTAATGGCTTTAGTCAATGAAAAATAAGATTTGTTGCTCCTAATTATGTCCTTTTAAAAATTTTATTTATTTTTTATTAAGTCATAACTGATTACATTGATGTGTTTATGGGTTTCAGTGTACTGATTTGATATGCAATGTGAAATGCTTACATTGAACTAAGTAATACATCCATCACAAATATACTCTTAATAGTTTTGAAATGTACCATTGCATCATGCACATTATGTGAGGTCTCCCCAAATACCATTCCTCCTCCCACCTTCCTATTCCCCTCTCCTCTCTCTCCTCTTCTCTACTACTTTGGACTTTGGTTATGTTTTACCATTCGTATGAATGTGTAGGTGATTATATATCGATTTTATAGTAGTACTGAGTACATTGGATACTTTTTCCCCCACTCTTGAGATACTTTACTAAGAAGAATATGTTCCAGCTATATCCAGGTAAACATAAAGATGTGAAGTCTTCATCTTTTTTATGGCTTCATGGTGTGCATATACCACAATTTGTTAATCCATTCATGAGTTGATGGGCACTTGGGCTGTTTCCATGTGGTGGCTATTATGAATTGGGCTGCAATAAACATTCTGGTGCAAATGTCTTTGTTGTAAAATAATTTTTGATCCTCTGGGTATATACCTAGTAGAGGAATTGTAGGATCAAATGGTAAATCTACTTTTAGTTCCTTGAGTACAAAAAGAAACTTCTCTGATGGAGACAGGTGCATGGAGAAGTTTCTGTTTCTTTCTTTTTTTTTGTTTTTGTTTTTGTATGAAGGGTCTTTATTGGTGGGGGGAAGGAAGCTGGAGAGCAGCACCAAGGAGGAGAGAAGAGAAAGGAGAGAAATACGGAGAGAGTGGGGAAGAGAAGAGAGAGAGAGTAGAGAAGAGCAAGGGGAAAGATGGGAGAGAGAGAGAGAGAGAAGGAAGGCAGAGGCGAGAGAGAGAGGGAGAGAGCGAAGTTTCTGTTTCTTGAATGGTAAAACATAACCATAGTCCAGAAGTTCTCCAAATTTCTTTCCAAAATGGTCGTATTAGCTTGCATTTCCACCAGCAGTGTAGAAGGGTTCTAGTCTCTTTGTATCCACGCCGACATCTGTAGTTTTGGGATTTTGTGATGTGGGCTAATTTACTGGAGTTAGATGATATCTCAAAGTGGTTTTGATTTGCTTTTCTCTGATGATTAAAGATGATGAACATTTTTTCATGTGTTTGTAGGCCATGCACCTGTCTCCATTAGAGAAGTTTCTGTTCAAGTCTTTTGCCCACATAGAAATGGGGTTATTTGTTCTTTTCTTATTGATTAGTTGAGTGCTCTATGGTTTCTAGTTATGAGACCTTTGTTGGAAGCATAACCTGCAAAAATCTTCTCCCATTCTGAAAGTTGTCTGTTTGCTTTACTTACTGTGTGTGCTCTTGGCAGTGCAAAAGCTTTTTAGTTTGAGCAGATCCCAGTAAGGTATTTTTGGTGTTGTTTCAATTGCCCAGGGTTCCTCCTCATAAAATATTCTCCCAGGCCAATTTCTTCAAGTGTTTTCCTTGCACTCTCTTCTAGTATTTTTATAGCTGAAATAAAAGCCCTTTGAATGATCTTGTGAGAAATTTTTGTATCTAACTACCTTTGTAAGTTGAGAGGAAAGACTTTTAAATTAATGTAACCCAGTCTAAAGCAGAGTTTCCTGTGGCTTAATGTATGAATGAAGGGGTTAATTTTCAGGATCCTTCACCAATGTGCTGTAAATATGAAAACAAGAGCAAGGGAAGCAACTTCTTTCAAATTTAGGATGATCGGTGGCTCCTACCTTACCTTCAGCTCATGAGTGCATTTTATAACAAAGGGTTGAGGAATTTTCTGCTGGAGGTACATACATCACAACAATCTCCAAACCCAAATGAGGGCCCAGCTCCATCAGGAATAACGAATGTCCAGGCTGTTTCTGACCATAATTTATTTCTCTTCCCGGGGTTCATCACATGATGCACCACCACTGCTCATTTTCTGAAAATAATTTCTCTTAGATGTCCATGGGCTTCCAACTCTCATCACCCAGAACAGTAAAGAATAGTCACGTCCTCTCACATAATTTATCCCAGTGTCCACAAATCTCTCCAGGTCTCCACAGACAAAGCAGAATGCAAAATGCAGAATACAATTGTTCATCAGTGCATGGGCATGTCGCCAAGTATACACGCATAATAGAAAATGTGAATAAAGAAGAAAATTACGGGCTTGGGAATTTTAGCCAGTGGCTCTGATTTTACACTTGCCTCACTCTAAAGTAAATGGGCTTTTGGCTTTAGATAGAGTCTCTTTGTTTCTAATATGAAATTTCCATTATAGATTGTCTAATGCAGATTGCTCTAAAATCAAACTAATCCCGATTGCTTTAAAACCAAACTGTGAGATCTTGTCTCGGTTGTCTTGGAAAATACCACAAGAGGAAGTAAATAGAATTAGAATCATGTGTCAGGTCAGAAATAGGAAGGAAAGTTTAGACCTTGGAAGAAAAGCATGTCCAACAACCATTTTCATACAAATATTCCATCTTCCACCTCAAGGTGTTTGGATTACTCTCTTATGTCCTAGAATGGACCACTGCTAAAGCCAACAGTCTATGTTGGCTTCGGAGTCACTGGTATTTGTTAGGAAAGAGAAAAAAAGACCAGAAATCAGGTGTATCATATTCTGAATTAAGATGATTACACATTTTTCTTGCATTTACTCTCACATAAATACTGTGTTAGGAAAAGCTAGAGGGGGGAAGTCACAGTGCAAAAATTCATCATGAGTATCATCACCAAACCCAGTAAAATGAGTCCCACGGATGAAGCCAGGGTAAAATTGCTCTGAGGTTTTGAGGATGTGAATCAAGTACAGCCAGTGAAGACAAAAGAAATAAGTATAATCATCATTTTGGAATTTAAGAAGTAAGAACCAATCACTCACCAAGTTCCTCCCTGTCCAATTCCTCCTCCCATGTCAAACCAATTGTATGTATGTCCTACTAGAGAGTGACCCACTGACTGCCTCCCTCACCTTCCAGCACCACGCATCTTTTTTTTTTTTTTTTTTTTGAGACAGAGTCCCACCCTATGCCCCTGAGCAGAGTGCAGTGTCTTGGTAGCTCACTGCAACCTCAGACTCTGGCTTGTGGGCATGGCGCTGCCTCAGCCTCCGGAAGCTGCTGGGATTATAGGCGCTCACGGCAGCACCTGGCTGGGTTTTTCCATTTTTTTTCATGAGTTGGGGTCTCACTCTTGCCCAGGCGAGTCTCAAACTCCTCAGCTCCAGCAATTCTCCCTCCTTATCCTCCCACAGTGCTGGGATTACAGGCGTGAGTCACTGTGCTGGGCCAGCACCACGCATCTTTTCATGGCCCCTTGCCTGCCAGCCAGAGGATTTAATCTCCCCTTTTCTTCAATAACTCAGTCTTGTGTTTGCTGTCATCCCAAAATAGCTCACTGCTTCATGATTATTTATTACCCATTTCTCTCCAATATTTGACTGCATCATAGCCACTTTTGCGACTGTGCCTAACATACTGCTGATCATGTCACAGGGTTTTGTGTGAGTTTACTGAATGAATAGATTTGGCACTAATAGGAAAATCCCATTTTCAAATATTCACATATATATACCTATACACACATGTTGTTAGTTTCTGAGTTATCTTTTAAAAATTGAAATCTGTAGGTTAATTATTATCTATATACAGGGCACTTTGTTTTATTCTTGATTATAAGCTTGTTGATTTTAGGAGCAGTTTTTAAATTGTTTTCTTTCTTTCTCATGTATTTCTAGTGAATTGAATTGAATTAAACTTAATTAAGAACAATTCTCTCTCTGGTGGTAAACTTTTCTTTTCCTCGGTGAGTTGCAATGGCTCATTTCAAGGTATTTGGAATACCTCTGTGTCTTGGAAGGGACCACTGCTAAATTATACTGTCTGTTGACAAAACATCACTTATTCTTAGAAAAGTATTGCATTTCCTTTTAGTAAGGTGTTTATATTATGTTCTAGAGCAGAGATTTTCAACTGCTGTGCTGTGAGAGGATTTTAGGTGTCCTATGAAACATTTTAAAGATCATTAATTATTTTCAAAAGAAATTCAAAGCATAATAAGTATACTCTTTTTTTTTTTTTACAGTTTTTTTTTGAACATAATTTAAGTGTGCCATGAGATTTAAGAAAAAGGTTGAAAAACACTGTTCTGGAAGTTCTGAAAACCTTCGAGATTAGCATGGCTTTACTTGTAAGCGTCAGGAAGTGAAGAACTGTGGATAGTATTTGAATAATTAATGTGCACAACCAGCTGAGGCAAAGGGATTTGTCTTGTGCCCAATTATCTACTAGCCTCCCCTAGTTCTTGTTTTTTCGATGAAGCCATGTCTTTGGTTGTCTAGAGATGGTGAGGCCCCGGGGTCAGGAAGACTTCACATTTTCTTCAAGGAAGGTCAATGATCTTTTTCCATTATTTCTGTCTCTTAAATGTCCTAAGGTTTCTTTCCACTTCTCTCTTTTACTTTAGGTGCCTGAGAAGAAATGAAGCAAAAGTCTCCATCTCCCCTGTCTTTGACAGAGTGGACCTGCTGCATATCTCACTGAAATTAAGGGGTTATAAATGTACCTCTAAGCAGCAGCTGCTGTGTGTTCTTATGATGGGCGGGAAATGAATTCCTTATCTGGTGGTGTTGGGTTATCTATTTTCCCACATGCCAGGTCTCAGGGAGGACCTATAATTCTCCCAGACTGCTGTGCTCTAAGTTACCTTTGCCTTCACTTTTCTCCCTCTATCTCTCTGTCTCCCTTTCTCTCTGGCTTTGTGGCCAGCCTCGCAAAAAATGCTTTCTTGGTACTATTCAGGGGTTCATCACATGGGTTGCCAGGGGTCAGTGGATGACTTGAGATTCTTAGCTTTTGTTCCTTTATTTCCAGCTCCGTCTCATCCTCAATCTATAACATACTATTTTGAATTATTTTTGAGCAGGATGAGGTGGATGATGATGTTTTAAGAATGTGAACTATACATACAGTTAGCTTTTGGGAAATTCCTTGTTGTTATATATAGTATAAATCCTCCTTCCTCCTGTGCGGATGTGGGCGATTACCAGGCCTTACATCCTTGGTCTATAAGGGTTTCTTTCTAGACTCAGGAAGCTATAGATTGTATTAGCAGTAGCAGGAGGTAAAAAAAATAGAGAAAAGTGACAAAATGATGCTGGATGTTATTCCTCAAGTCCATCAACCACAGGGTAATCTAAATAATCTAAATAATTGGGCCCAAGACAAATCCATCAACCACAGGATAATCTTAATAACAATGTTAAATAAAGTAATTATTTAACAAAGTCTTTCAGAATATGTTCAGATCGTCCCCCTTTTTGCCTAAAAAAAATCACACTAACAATTGTTATTATTCTATTTGCTTTAGGCTAGTATGATGATTTGTGGTTTTTATAATGCATCTATATATTCTGACTCATGTGATTTTCAAAACAGCACTGTAAAGTAAAAAAGACTGGTAAACTTTATTATTACTATCTGTGTACTTCCTTCATCTGGCTATAACTTTCTATATTTTTGTATAACATCCAAATTAAGTGAATCTTTGAGATAATCTTTTGCCATGCTACTCCATGGGTAGGAGAATTGAAGCCTTGGTGGGTGAAATGACTTGCCTAAGGTCCTTGGATAAAAGCTGAGGAATTCAATTCAAGCTTACACTTCCCCATACTTTAAAAAAGTGCCAAACTTTTTTTTTTTTTTTTGCAGTTTTTGGCTGGGTCTGGTTTTGAACCCACCACCCCTGCCATATGGGACCCTACTCTTTTGAGCCACAGGCACCACCTCAAAAGAGCCAAACTTTTTGAGATAGATGTAGGCTCACTTGCACTTGTAAAAATAATACAAAGAGGCTGATGTGGAGGCTCACACTTATAATCCTAGTTCTCTGGGAGGTTGGGGCCAGTGAATCCTTTGAGTTTAGGAGTTGGACACTAGCCTGAGTAAGAGTGAGACCTTGTCTCTACTAAAAACTGAAAACTAGCCTGGCATTGTGGTGGGTGCTTATAGTCTCAATTACTTGGAAGCCTGAGGCAAGAGGATCCCTTAAGCTCAGGTATTTGAGATTATTGTGAGCTAGGCTGATGCCAAGGTGCTCTAGCTTGGGTAGAGTGATTTTGGTGATTGTAAGGTATTCTACTCTGTCTAAAAAAAAAGAAAGAAATAATACAAAGAGGTTTACTGTGTCCTTCACCCAGTGTTTCCCAATGGTAATCTCTCTTAAAGCTATCATGTAATATCACAACTAGGGTACTGACATTGCTAAATCAAGACACAGAACATTTCCATCAACATCTCCTACCCCCATCTCCTTAACTCCTGACAACCACTAATCTGTTCTCACCATTACTATAATTTTATCATGTCAAAAATGTTATATAGACAAATATTCAGCTTAGTACTTAAACCTTCACACAGGTTATTGCATGTATCAATGTTTTTTTCCCTTTTATTGCTGAGTGGGATGGATGCATCACCATAGTTTGTTTAACCATTCACCTATTGAAGGACATTTGGGTTGTTTTCAGTTTTGAATATTACAAATAAAGCTGTTATAAACATTTATGTAGATTTGCATGTGAACATATGTTTTTATTTCTCTGGGATAAATGCCCAGGAGTGTAATTTCTGGGTTGAATAGTAGTTTTCATGGTTAGTTTTTTAAAGGAAGTGCGAAGCCATTTTCCAGGGTGGCTACAAAATTTTACATTCCCACCAGCAATGCATAAGTAAACTAGTTTCTCCATATTCTCGCCAGCCTTTGGTATTGTCACTATTTTCACTGTTAGTCACATTGATATGTGTATAATGATCTAATTTTGGTTTTAGTATGCATTTTTCTAATGGCTTATAATATTGAACACCTTTTCAGGTGCTTATTTGTCATCTATAGTTTCTATTTAATTAAACATCTGATTGTGTCTTCTGTCCATTATCTAGTTGTACTTTTTTTTTTACACTGTTGCATTGAGTGTTTCTAATATATTTTCGATACTACCCCTTCATTAGATATGTGGTTTGTAAATATTTTATCACAGTAAAAAATATTGTTTTTTAATCTTCTTAACAGAGGTTTTTGCAGAACAGAGACTTTTAATTTTGATGAAGTCCAGTTTATCAATTTTTCCTTTTATGTCATGTTTTGATGTCAAGTCAAAGAGCTTTTCCTGGCCCTAAATTCTGATGATGTTCCTATGTTGTTTTCTACAGTTTCTAAAAACTTTATGGTTTTATAGTTAAGTTTATAATCTAATTGTGAGGGGGTTTTTTTGTATAAAGTGTGAGATCTGCATCAAGGTTCTCTTTTATTGTCCTTTATGTCAATGGCTATCTAACTGATCCAGCAACATTTGTTGAAAAGGCCATCTTTCTGGGTGGTGCCTGTGGCTCAAGGAGTAGGGTGCCGGCCCCATATACCAGAGGTGGTGAGTTCAAACCCAGCCCTGGCCAAAAAAAAAAAAAAAGGCCATCTTTCTTCTATTGAATTGCTTTTACATCTTTATGAAAATTAAGTTGGGCATATTTATGTGGGTGTATATGTGTGTGTTTTCCACTGACCTATGTTTCTGTTCCTCCCACAATACCACACAGTCTTCACAACTGTAGTTGTATACTAAGGTCTCAGAATTACATAGAACGATTTCTCCTACTTTATTATTCAAAATTGTTTTTGGCTGTTCTAGTTCTTTCACCTTTTCATATAATTTTTTCAATAAACTTGTCTGTATCTAAAAAATATTTTCCTGAGGTTTTGATAGAAATTATAATATATCGAACCTATATATCAATGTGGAAGAACTGGCATCTTTACTATGTTGAATTTTTCAGTCTCTGAATATAACACATTATCTCCATGTATTTACATCTTTCTTTCATTAGCATTTTGTAGTTTTTAGCATACAAGTTCTGTACATGTTTTGTCAGATATTTTTTGTGATTGTAAATAGAATTGTCTTTTTAATTTTGGTGTCTGTGTGTTTACCGCTCATAGATAGAAACACAATTGATTTTGTATGCCTGTCTGTGTCTTCTGACCTTGCTGAACTTACTTATTCTAGGAGTTAAAAAAAGTGTGTTTGTATATTCCCAGGGATGTCCTACATAGGTAATCACATCATCTATAAATATAGTTCTTTTCCCAATCTGTTTGAATACATTTAATTTTTTAAAGTGAGGCTTATTCATAGACGATTCTGTGTGCTTCTTATTTCATCATATTATGGGACACATGATGTTTGGGTGTCCCATTTTTAGTGATGCTAAGATTAATCCTGGGGTCAGTGGCATCAAATGTGTACCCCCATTATAACACTCCCCATTAATTTTTCACTTAAAGATTGTGCATTGATTAATGATCCATTATCTCATTAGGAGCTACAAAATGGGATTTTCTAATCCCATTATTACTCTTGCATCTATTAACTGGAATTCTGTAAAGAAGGACAAATCCTTATCAACCATTGATTCTTGTCAATGTAGTTCCCACTGGGAAGGCAGGATAATTGCTTAATTCTTTCCCATTATTTACCAATCTTCAGAGTAATAAGTTGTGCCCTGGAAATGCTCAGATGTGTCCATATTTGACAATATCAGTTTGACATCACAAGTTTTTATGTGTTTGAAGTTTTCCAACTAAAGGTAGTTATTCTTTTCAATAGTCAATTTGTTACAATGTGAACCTGTGGGAGTCCCTTAAAGTTGGTTTTATTGTTCTTTGACATGACCTGTTACTTTATTTAAAAAGACATTCTTTATTGTGGTAAGATACAGATAAAATTTGCTATTTTAACCATTTTAAAATTTACAATTCAGTGGTGTTAATTACATTCACGATCTTGTGCAACTATCATCACTATCTATTCATAAAACTTTTTCATCACTCTAAACAGAAACTCTGTATTCATGAAGCTATAATTCCTGATACTTTCTGACTCCTGCCTCTGGTCTCCTTTAATCCTCCTTCTGTCTGTATAAACCTGTCAATTCTAGACATTTCTTACAGGTAGAATCACTTAGTATTTGTCATCCTCTGTCTGGCTTAGTTCACTCAGCACAATATTTTTAAAGTTTACCCATGTTGTAGCATATATCAAAATTTCATTTTTGGGTTGAATAATATTCCATTGTATGTGTATGTCACGTTTTGTTTATCCATTCACCTGGTGATGTGATAGACACTTGGAATACTTTGCCTATTGTGAATGATATTACTGCGATAATTGGTATTTACATACCTGTTGGTACATACCTGTTTGAGTCCCTGCTTTCAATTCTTTCCGGTACAGGGTGTCCCAAATTTGTTCCTAAAGTCACCATACATAGGGAAAATGGGAAATTATAGCTAAATGTACATTTGGTTACAAAATATTCATTATAAAATTATACAAAGAAGTGGCCAACACATAGAAACTATTTTGTAAATATTTTGTAAAATTTTGTAATGAATATTTTGTAATTAAAGGTACATTTAGCAACAATTTCTCATTTTACCTGTGGTTGGCAACTTTAGGGGTGACTTTGGGACACCTGTATGAACTTAGAACTGAAATTGCTAGGTCATATCGTAATTCTATGTTTAATTTTTATAGGATCCATAAAACTTTTTTCCATAGGGGACACAGTATATTACATTCCCATAGGTAATATTTGAGGGTTCCAATTTTACCAACTCCCACCATACCTATTACTTTTCACTTTAAAAAATTTATAGCCATCCTGGTATGCATACAATAGTATATCATTGTGGTTTTGATTTGAATTTCCCTAAGGACTAATAATGTCAAGCACCTTTTTATTTGTTTATTGGCCTATTGTGTGTCTTCTTTGAAGAGATGTCTATTCATGTCCTTTTCCCATTTTTTAATTGGGTTGCTTGTCTTTGTTGCTGCAAGAGTTCCTTGCATATTATGGATATTAAACCCTTATCAGATATATGATTTACCAATATTTTATACCATTCCGTAAAAGCTTTCACTTTTTAAAACTTCCTTCACAATGCCCTTAGATACATACAGCATTTAAAATTTTGTTGTAGACCAATTTATCTATTTTTTTCTTTTGTTGCCCCTGCTTTTAGTGCTAGATCTAAGAATCATTGCCAAACTCAAGGTCATGAAGATTTTCTCCTATATTTCCTCTAAGAGTTTTATGTTTTAGCTATTATATTTAGTTTATTTTCTCTATTTTGAGTTGATTTTTGTATATGGCAGGAGGTCGGGGTCAAATGCCATTCTTTGGCCCACAGAAATCAAGTTATTCCAGCATTATTTATTGGAGAGACTATTTTTTTCTCCCTTGAATGGTTTTCACACTCTTGTCAAAAATAAATCACTCTTGGATATATAGGTTTATTTCTGGACTATCAATTCTAATTCTTCAGTCTGTATGTCTATCTTTATGTCAGTATCACACTGTTTTGATTACTATGGTCTTGTAATAAATTTTAAAATTGAAAAGTGTGAGTACTATAACTCTGTTTTTCTAGTTCAGTGTGGTTTGGCTATTCAGGGCCTCTTATAATTTCATGTAAAAATTAAGGATATGGTTTTTCATTTCTTCAAGAAAGCAGTTGAAATTTTGATAAGGATTGTGTTGAACAATATTAAATCTTACAATCCATGAACATGAGATATCCTTCTATTTGTTTAGGTGTTGTTTAATTTCTTTCAGCAATGTTTTGTAGTTTTTGGTCTACAAATATTTCACTGCCATGGTGAAATTTATTCCTAGGCATTTTATTCTTCTGGATGCCATGTAATGAAATTGGTTTTTAAATTTCTTTTATAATATAGAGGAAATATAGATGATCTTCTTTCCAATTTGGATGTCCTTGATATTTTTTTCTTGTTTAATTGTTCTGGCTAAAAAGAACTTCTAGTAAAAGGTCAAATAGGAGTGTAGGAGTGGTGAAATGGTTATTCATGATCTTCAGGAGAAAGCTTTGTCTTTCACCATTAAGTATGATATTATAGGTTTTTTATAAAGTCCTTTATCAGATTGAGGAAGTTTCTTTCCATTACTTTTTTGAGTAATTTTTATCATAAAAGGGTACTGGATATTTTCAAATGCTTTTTATACATCTGTTGGTTATATTTCATTCATTGATTTTCTTATGCTGAACCATCCTTGCATTCCTGGGATGAATCTCACGTATGATTTTGCTAAGTCATAGTGTATTACTTAGATTCTTGAATCTATAGATACATATCTTTTGCCAAATTTATGGTGTATTCAGTCATTATTTCTCTGGATATTTTTCAGTTTTATCCCCCCCTTTTTTTCATCTACTTCTGAGACTTCACACAAATACTATATATTTTGCTAAACTCCACAATTCGCTGAATTTTTGTTCTTTCTTATTTCCAGTCTATTTTCTCTCTTTTAAGATTATGTAATTTCTACTATTCTGTCTTCCAGTTCATTCTTTCTTCTGTTTTATTTATTCTTCTGTTGAAAATTTAAATTTGGCTCGGCACCTGTGGCTCAATTGGCTAGGGCACCAGCCATGTACACCTAAGGTGGTGGGTTCGAGTCTCCAGCCCGGGCCCGCCAAACAACAATGATGGCTGCAACCAAAAAATTGGCCGAGCGTTGTGGCGGGTGCCTGTGGTCCCAGCTGCTTGGGAGGCGGAGGCAGGAGACTCGCTTGAGCCCAGGAGTTGGAGGTTGCTATGAGCTGTGATGCCATGGCACTCTACCCAGGGGGATGACTTGAGGCCCCGTCTCAAAAAAAAAAAAAAGAAAGTAAGAAAGAAAACTGAGGCAAAAGAATCGCTTAAACCCAAGAGTTGAAGGTTGCTGCGAGCTATGACACCATGACACTCTACCAAGGGCAACATAGTCAGACTCTGTCTCAAAAAAAAAGCTATTCCAGCTACTGTGAGTAAAAGCAGCGTACAGTCTGTCTTACCATTGCATTGCCTGCACAGATTCAGAATTCAGATTCCTCATCTCAAATGTGAATGTGAAACTGTCTGGAAAAACTCACTGCACTTTATAAAGCCTTACAGCACGTTGGGACTCTCTTTCCTTGTGTTTTGCTGTAAACTTCATAAACCAGGGTTCCTGTGCCAGGTGCAATGGAGAAAAGAAGTAGTTTTGCAAAAAAAAAAAAAAAAAGCACACACCTATAATTTGGGCTACACCTGGGAAACTCTTCCCTGGTATCAGGCTTACTGTTTCAGTTCCCATAGCTTAAGCAACTCCTCTGTGCCAGAAACTGTGCTGAGCATTTTATGTGCACTATGTTACTTTATTTAATCCATACCATAGACGAGTGCTTTTCACCCTTTTTTATCTCACAGCACACTTGAACCTGAAGTTAAACTTCTGTGGCACACTTAAATTATGTTGATCAAAAAAAAAAAAAGTGGAGAAAAGGAATATACTTACTGTGCTTTGAACTTCCTTCAAAAAATAATTTAATTAATGATCTTTAAAAATTTTCATGGCACACCTAAGATCCTCTCATGGCACGAAACCACTGCCATAGACTTCCTTATTCTTATTAAAAAAAAAAAATTAAAAACCCTGAAATGTAAAGAGGTTAAGTGGATACACAGCAAGTAAGTGGCTTATGTCAACCCTTTTCTTCCCATGTACAACTGTACAGACCTAACTCAAATAGATCATTATAGTACCTTTTACAATCTCAACAAATTTTCAGAATCAGATTAGCCAACCCCTGTCAGTGACTTGCACACTTTCATATTCTTTTCCACTAGCAGGAAGGAAAACCAACTTTCATATTATATTTCCTGTGTTTGACATCTATTGTTTTCCCCTCCACATTCTCTTTTGCATGATTTAAGAAAAAACAAACTCTTGTTAACATTCCTTCCTAGATTTTGCTTTCTAATGCTTCAGTTGCCTAAACTGTTTTCAACTCAAAATTTGATTGGCCTTTATTCTACTGAAAGATACAAAGCTTACACGTATTATTTTTGATTATGAAAATATAGCAAAAAAAATTCAATGACAAGGAAAATGGAAAGTATTATGAATGAATGCTGTTTAAAAGATGAATAATACGAGGAAGACAAGCCTGTTTGGGGTGTTTTTTTTTATTTGTTATTTGTTTTTTGTTTTGAGACAGAGCCTCAAGCTGTCACCCTGGGTAGAGTGCTGTAGCATCACAGCTCACAGCAACCTCCAACTCCTGGGCTCAAGCAATTCTCCTGCCTCCACCTCCCAAGTAGGTGGGACTACAGGCGACCGGCTATTTTTTGGTTGCAGCCATCACATTGTTGTTTGGCGGGCCAGGGCTGGATTCTGCACCCGCCAGCACAGAGCCACAGGCACCAAGCCAGACAAGCCTGTTTTAGAGAGAAGCTTCATTTCTTTGTGAAAAGGGTAAAGATATTTTAATCTGGCATTTGTATGATTTCAGCAAAATACTTTGCGATCCATTAAGCTTAAAATGAATGAGATAAGTATTTATTGACCATCTACTTTCTTCTCAGAATTTAAGAAGGATATAAAGACTATAAAAAAATGGATCCTGCCTGAAGAGCTTGCAATTTGGTGAATGAGAGAAGACCCACATACCAATGAATTTGATTATACACAAAGCTATCCCTTTTAAGTATTCTTATCCTTCTTTCCAGTTCTTTAGCAAAACCTGACAATTTGTTCTCTAAAATGCATCTCGAATCTGTCCTTCTTTTCAGATTGATATTGGATTTCAGAAATAGCCTAATTTATGGTTTAAAGATTAGAATCTGGTTTTCTTCCATTTTGCCTCATTATTATGATTTGGATTGACGTGTTGGAAGATGATTTTATGCTACCCAATTTTAGATGTATCTTTATGTTTCTTTAATGCTACAGAGTCATCAGAAATCGGGCCTTCCCTGGTGATTCATACCACTGTCCCATTTGGAGTTACATACTTGGAACACAGCATTGAGGATGTGCAGGAATTAATTCTCCAGCAGCTGGACAACATTTTGCCAGGTTTGCCTCAACCTATTGCTACCAAATGCCAGAAATGGAGATATTCACAGGTAATCAAAGGAATTGGTGGTAGAAGCACAACAATTTTCTTAATAGGCTAACAGAACTGATTTGACTTTGTCATTCTTTGCCATTCTCTAGGAAAATAAATTAACAAAATTAGCAATGTCATCTTTGGAGCAATTAAGTGCTTGCCCAACACATGATTGTAACTTCTATAGGTTTTCTTGTCCTGCTGTTGTTTCTCAGTGAGAGGTGTATGCAGGGTTCGTCCGTGTTATTCTCAAACTCTAGCATCTGAAGATGTATAGACTCTGATATTTTAGGGTTTCCTGTGCAAGCAAGTCAGGTTGTGGACCAAAATGCAGCTGTGTCTTTGGGGTTTTCCTTAATCAGGGCTGTGGATATATAGAAACCACTATAACCTCCCCAATTTTTGCAATCTGCCAAATTAACCTTGTAAGTGTTTTGTGCTACCACAATTTTCATTTTTATTAAGTTCCCACTTTGGTTTTGACTGCTGCCAGCCGATCTCTCTTGGGGGGGAAAGCTAAGTACCCGCATAGAACAGCTCGCTGACTAGTTGACCTGTTTTTCAGGGTTAGATAAACCGGCTGATCATGCTACTAGTAGAAACTTAGAGGTCTTTATACTAAGTAAATGTTGACTTTAAAAAAAAAATCTGCATATTCCAACAAAAGTTTGTATTTGTAAGAAATACAAATCTTTTGATCTGTGGACTCAGTAGTGACCTTGTTTAGGGGACAGTGGAGCAAAAGGCAGACAGGGGAGAAGCAGTGAGTTGTCCTCTTTTTTCCCTGAGATCTGTGAGCCCACTGGTTCCCCGACATTTCAGCACTATTGGTTATCCAAGCTGGGAAGCCTTCAGAAAAAGTGGTGTTATGGAAAATTGCAACAGATTTTATATATTTTAAAGGGCTTTCTGAAATCAGAGGAAGTGGTAAATTACTTCCTAAAATATTGCATGTTTACCCATATCCTCTTAAGTTAAATTATACAGTGAACTTTTGGGGAAAATATTTACTTAAACATGTCATGGTTACTTTAGAAGACTTTTTTTTTCTTTTAAAAGCATTGAAAAATCTCAATAGTGAGTGTCTTTAAATAATATTTAACTCAATTTCAGCCTGGCTTATAAAAGGAAACAGAGAAGTAATCTGGTCAATATACTTCGAAGCAGCACGAGGTCACTTTGCAATTTCTAAATATTCCTTGAAAAGAAATGATACTTTTTGAGGTTTCCTCTTATGCCTTTCTCATACATAATTAACTGAAAAAAGATGGGTTTCAAATCTATTTATTTCTTAAAATTTGATGTGTTAATAAAAATAGTTTTTTCCTAACATAAAATGACCAGTTTAAACTTGTGCAACATCAAAAAATCTAATAAGAAATCCTTAAACACAATGTACCTCCAAACCCTAGCAATGATTTTTACTATATTTTGGATGTTGAAATTATCCTACCACATTTACAACTCTAGTCATGAAGTCTACATTGGCTCATGAAGTCTAGTCATGAGAGGGAATAAGTTATCATTCAGACTTAGAAGTTTGCATTTTCCACTAAGCGTATTTTTCTCATCATACGTTGAGGCTGTTCTACAGAACATAACATTGTCGTTTATTGTAGAGCTCTTATGTGCTTTGGGTGTCACGTGCATATAAGCATCAACTTCAAAAAAGTAATCATAATGAAATGTCCAGAGACTGAATATAATTTTATTAATCAATTTTCAGCTAATCTCCTCAAAAGAGCATTTCTCCAGTGCTTTTAAAAGGTCCATCCTTAACTTTTGGAATTTCACATAAATGTACGTACCTCTCTTCCCTTGCCGTCCCAGTACTCACAATCTACCTTTGGTGAATTCATGTATGTTTGTTAATGCATATGGCCTACTGTAATGTTGAACTAGAGTGAAGGATGGCGTAGGACCAGAAACTAAAAAGGAAGAGGAACAGCTACCTGATTTCTCAGCTTCCCTCCCTCATTTTTGAGTGGAGGCACAGTGCCCTTGCCAGGGAAATCATACCATGTTTTCTTCCAGCCTGGATCCCGCCCGGTATTCCAACTATACTGTATTCTTTTTCTGTTCCTCCTCTCCTTTTCCTGCTCTACCTAAACCTTCTCCTATTCTCCACACTCCACCCCGTTCCTTTTCTTCTCTTTCTCTGATAAACAAATGATAGAACCACTCCTAACCACCTTCCTATTATGAAACCTTTGAGGCCTGCATTCCAGACCCCTCAGGCTTGACTCTCTATTCTTGATTCATTTTATTTTCCCCCTTATTCTCTTCTTTGGTGGTCCTTACACTGCCTCCTGGTGCTCAGTGACTGAGGAGGATGGAGAGAAAGAAGAGAGTAGAAGGGCAAGAGCAATAATGAGCACCTGTGGTGTGCCAGGTCTGGAGCTGGGCTGTTCGAAGATCTCATTTAATACCAAAATCACTTTTAAAAATGATGACGAGAAACCATTAGACACATAGAATGGGTCAAATCCAGAACACTGACAAGACCAAGTTGCTGGCAACCATGTGAAACAACAGGAACTCACTCATTGCTGATGGGAATATAAAATGGCGCAGTCAGATTGGAAAGTAGTTTAGTAGTTTCTTAGAAAACGAGGCATTATCTTACTACTTGATTCAGCAGTCACACTTCCTAGTATTTACCCAAAGGAGCTGAAAACTTATGCCCACAAGAAACCTATACATGGATGTTTATAGCAGCTTTGTTCATAACTGCCAAAACTCAGAAGCAACCAAAATGTCTTTCAGTAGGTGAATGGATAAACACTGATACATTCAGCCAATGAAATATTATTCAGCACTAAAAAGAAATAAGTTATCAAGCCACAAAAAGACATGGAGGAAGTTTAAATATTACTAAGTGAAAGAAGCCAGTCTGAAAAGACTACATATTGTATTATTTCAACTCTACATGACATTCTAAAAAAGGCAAAACCATGGAGACAGTGGTTTCCAGGGATGAGGGGTGAGAAAGGAATGACTGGGCAGAGCAAACAGGATTTTTAGGTCAGTGAAAATCCCTTCCTGATATTACAGTGGTAGACATATGCCTTGATGCCTTTGTCCAAACCCACAGAATGTACAACACCAGGAGTGAACCCTAATGTGAACTTTAGACTTGGGTGATAAAGGCGTGTCAATGTAAACTCTTCATCAGTTGTAACAAATGTCCCTCCCTGGTGTCAGGAAAGGCTGTGCAGGGGCAGGGTGCAGGGAGCACATGAGAAATCTCTGTACCTTCCACTCAGGTTTGCTGTGAACCTAAAAATGGCTATAGAAAAAGTCATCATAACAATAAAAACCTATAAAGCTGTCATAAAAATTAAAAAGTATATTTAGTGGTAAAAATGAATCCTAAATGGATTCTTTTAAATATATATATTAAGTAGTTTTATGAGTTTTCTGGTCTTAATCCTTTACAGTGATGAGAACATGAAGGCTCAAAAAGATGAAATAACTTCGTTAAGACCCCATAGTCAGTAAAGACAAATCATTGTAGCTGCCTCTCAAGTCCTTCTGACCCCTTCACTCATCATCCGTTTCCTATTGTTGCTCTACCAAATCACCAAAAACATGATAGCTTCAAACAACACACATGTATGATCTTATCATTCTGGAGATCAGAGTCCAAAATGAGTGTCACTCGGATAAAATCCAGGCATTGTCAGGCCTGTGTTTCTTTCTGGAGGTGTAGGAGGGAATCCATGTCCTGGCCTTTTCCATCTTCTAGCTAGGAGGTGCTCACATCCCTTGGCTTGAAACTCCTTCCTCCATCTACAAAGCCAGTGACAGCAGGTCAGATTCTTCCCACATTTCACCGTTCTTTTTCTTCTACCTCACTCTCCTTTTAAAGACTTTTGTGATTACATTAGGCTCAGCTGGATAATCCAGACTAATCTCAGGTTCAGCTGATGAGTGATCTTAATTCCGTCTGCAACGTGAAAACTTCCTGTCCATGTCCTATGACATATTTATAGACTCTAGGGATTAAAATGTGAACATCTTTGGCAGGGGTGTATTTCTGCTTACCACACCCTCCTTTTCCCCAAATCCCTTGGAGGATCCTTTTATGAGGCAGTATCTCCCTCTTCCCCATAAAACCTCTGGGAAGAGCTTCAGCTCTCTAAGGCTAGAGCCACTGGAAGGGAGTGGCTGCTATCTGCAAGAGATAAGCAGAGTACTTTATGTCGGGGCAAATTCTAGTTTCCCTGCTGTAGCTCTCCCTTGCCCAGCACTGCCTCTAAAGTCATATCACAGTGGCAGCAATGGGGTCAATCATGTTTGTTTATTCATGTATCCATTTAGTTACTCATTGATTCCATACGCATGTAATGAATGCCGGCAATATGCCTAATTCTCCACCCATGAGACCCTGAACACTAACATTTGCTGAGGGCCTTCTTCTAAGACTCTAAATTAAATTTTGTCTTGAGTACAATAATGGTGCATTCTTGCGGCTGCCGCTCTTCCATGAGGAAAGAAGCAGATGAGGGGAGAAGGCGTGTTTGAAAGACTTGGGAGCTGCTCCTGTGCCTCCCATTGGGGTTGGAATAAAGCACTTGAGTAGGTGGTTCACACGAACTTAGCAAAACAATGGCAGATTTTTTTGAGGGGGGTTCTCAGTTCCTCCCTTTTCAGCTATTTGTCCTCCATAATTTAAATGTTCACCCAGTTCGTATAACTTGGTATAAATTGGGTTAAGGCTTCTGTAACAAACATGATACTTTCACCCTTTCAGTAGAAGAATGATAACTGAAATGCCTTCCCATGGACCTTGACAGGGGACATTTCATCAGTTTGATAACCCTGCTGTTACCAGCCTTATTTTTTGTTTTGTTCTCCCTCGGTTCAGTGTCTCTCATGATACCTTTCTCTAACTAGTAAATTTCTGGTTTCTTTTCGGGTTTTGCTCTAATTTTACCCATCTCTCTTCAGTTCCAGAAAATGTTAGTGGTCCTTTTCTCCCACTTCATTTATGACTCTCATAGATGACTTTACTTTTTGTCAATTACCAAATGTATTTTCAGATACCAAGAAAGTCAGGAGAGCAATTTAGGAGGAGGGAGGAGGTCATGAAGGAATGTACTGGGATCTTTGAACAAAGATACAATGAGTGTATTTGGACGAGCCTATTAAGCTTGTAAAGTACCATTAGAAGTCAGTTATCTCCTACCATTTCATTTCTTCACTTAGTCTTTTGCCCTTAGATTATGCCTTGTCTCCTTCCTTTCCTTTTTTTTTTTTTTTCATGAGAAGGATCATGAGCCCTAAATGGATCTGATAAAAGCTTTGAATATAAAAATAGTCTTCATTTAAAAATATATATACACATAAACACAAAAATTACATACATGTATGAGGCTTTATCAGCAATCTAAAGTCTTTCCATGAATCAGTGTCAGGAACACCTGCTGTAAATATTATTCTACTATAACCTGAATGACTCAAGAGCCTCTCATGGCCCAACTTGGCATATTATTACAGTGAAAGAAACAGAATCCAGCAACAAAAGGAATTTAAATGAATTCCAGTCCTTATTAGTATCTCTTACAGAACTTTAAAGAATATCCAAATTTTACGCAATGTCATCCTTAACAATAACTCTGGAAATCTCTCTTCTAATTCCCTGTGTGTCCCACTTCTGAAAGCTCCCTCAAATCCTCTTTTTTGCACCCTTAATTCTTTTTTTTTTTTTTTGCAGTTATTTTTGTTTTTGGCCAGGGCTGGGTTTGAACCCACCACCTCCAGCATATGGAGTCAGTGCCCTACTCCTTTGAGCCACAGGCGCTGCCCATACCCTTACTTCTTAATTCCCCACAGAAAGTTTCTCTGACAATCAGCCATGTGGGCTCCTCTCTTGTTTTCTCTTTCATTTCTTCATTCTTTCATTATTTACATTCTTCACCATTCCCTCTATTCTCTTTTTCTTCTTAGACAAGGGATCCTTTCCCCTTTTCAGAACAAAATCCCCATTTTTGCTTTTTCAGGTCATCCCCAGCAGATTGCCTCAGTTGGCATGGTACTGCCAGGACTTAGGAGGAGTAAGAGAGAAAAGAGCAAGGGATAGCACAAGGCCAGAATTTTCCCTACAGGTTTGTGTTTGGTGAGGGGCAGCAGGTGTGCACACAGAAGAGCCCACCCATATGCTTACGATATTCTTTCATAAGGGTATTTTCTGGCGGGTAATCGGCATTGAAAGCTCAGGTGGTAATGGATGTATTAATTTTTTCTTTCTCTTTTCTATATGTTTTCTATTATTACCCTCGCTTTCTTCTTTTAAATGAGGTGAAACTGGAGGGCAGTGACTGATTTCATAAATATATCAATCTTGTAAATCCAAAGGAGTATTGTTCCCTTCAAAGTATTCAACCACTTTGATAAGCTACACCATCTTTCAATCAGACCAGGCATCTCCTTCAGATCCCGACACGTATTCTTCGACATATCATCAGTTGGATTAGGTCTTTGAAATTTGAGGTTAAGTTCATTGTTTTAGAAACAAATGAAGTCATTTTTCCTTATTCTTAATAAAGGGGGGGGGTCGATCTGAACCACTTTGAAAAGTATGTTTAGATGTAACTAGGGAAATATAACTGGTTTCTATTAATCAGTTTAAGTGTATCAAGTAAGCTGATTCTAAAAGTGGTTTTAAACCTAGAAACCCTCGAAGACACTTGATCAGCGAGTGCATCATTACAGATATAGAAACTTCTAGAATAAGTACTTAGAAATACAATAATGAATTGTCAAGGTATATTAGGTGTGTTGTTTTGTAGTTAACTTCCATAAAAAAATCCAGCTCTTTTGGTCCCTCTAACACTATTCCTATGACTTTTATCCCACATTTGTACTTTATAATTCCTGTGCTTTTTTTCTTAAGAGACAGAGTTACTGTATCACCCAGCCTGGCCTTAAACTTCTGGCTTCAAGCAATCCTCCCACCTCAGCCTCCCAAGTAGCTGGGACTATAGGCACACTCTACCATGCCTGGCTAATTCCTGGATTTTTAATAATGTGATGTGACTATGATCTTGAACTTTAGAGTCAGATGGACTCAGGTTCAAACCTAGGCTCTATATATGCCTTTACACAGGCTAGACCACAACTCTAAGCCTCAAGGTCCTTATCTATAAATGGTAGCAGTTGAACTTACTTAGAGCTGTGCTTAGGATGAAATGAAATATCGCAGTAGAAAGCATTTACTATACTACAGACACTAGCACATTTACAGACACAAAGTGATTCCTCAATTAATATTCCCAGACAGTGGTAGTAAGAGGAGGTGGTGGTGTGGAACAGGTGGGTGATGGTGCTTTGATGGACTTCCTTTGTGGGGAGCTTGACTCTGCATGTCCCTTGCTCTCTTTTCTTAATGACCTCTCTTCGTGCCCACATGTTGTCCCACTTTTTCCCTTTTCTTACTCACTCTCTACTCTTTTCCGAGTTTCTGTCTTTTCTCTTCTCTCTGTTTCATATATATAAATAGTTCTGGCCAGGGCTGTTTCAGTAGGACTGAATCAAGGCCAGGGGCTATGACTCTTAGTCAGACCCACGAGGAATTATTGAATAACATCAGAACAAGGTGAGATGAAAGTGGTAGATCCCTGTGGACACAAGGAACTCTTGCCAGTTAGATATTATTTTTTAAGGTGGAGGATTTTCCAGTTGTTTTGCCATTCATTTCTAAACTAACTTGCACATTTTCCCATATTTGGTAATTTAACACATTTGTGCCATGAGTCATCATTTCCTAAAGAAATTATGGCCACGAGAGCACTCTTGCCTATTACAAGTTTATGGTAACCTTTGGAGAGCCAAAACAGGCCCTTTGAGATAGGTGGACTATAGCATGACTCAATTTGTCAGCAACAGGTCTCCTAACAGGTGTCAGCCCTAGGCATTCCATTGACTAATCAGCCACCTCTTTTCACTGGCTCAAAACTAACCCCTTGCTTTAGCTTATTATGTTTGAGGCTATACACATGTGTGAGATCATCAGCTGAGAAATTCTGTCCCTTAAATTAGGATGTACAGTTGCAGTTTAATTAAAGTTTATATGTGTAGATATTTCCTCTTTTCACAGAATTCCATCTTATATAAACTATTAAATGTTTTAACATATATGAGTTTAATGAAGTCATTTTTTTTCTCAAGTAGTCTTGGAACTGACCCTGCCATGTAGTCAGTGTCACACTTATTCAGAATAACTAATTATTTTGAACAGCAATTCTCTATAGAAAACTTTAAAAAGGAGTCTATGTCTTTGGTCCTGGGCAAATTCTAAATATATTCATCTGCACCCAGTATTAATGCGTAAAACCAGATGGTGGATGTTATGACATGGGCGTAGATTCTGCAATGGAAATAGGCACTACTCCAGCACTGTTCCTTACAGAGTGAGTATATAGTTAGTCTATTTAGAGTAGATATTAGTATTATGCCATAAAACTAATAAGCAAAAAGGTTTAGTTGATAAGACCTATTTATACCCACATTAGAAATTGATAGCATATACTCACCTTTTCATTCAGTACACATTTCCTGAGCTCCTATTATGTACCAGACATTGTACTAGGCTCAAAGACCAAGGCTAGTGCCCTTCCTTCAAGGAAATTCCCATATAATCCATCAGCGAGGGTGATTAATAAGCAGAGAATCATGATATTGGGCTGTTTGCTATACAAAAGGGATGCACAGTGTACTAAGTGAGCACAGAGCAGACTTGAGGAAAAAAGTGGTAAGAAATAGCTTCCATAAAGAAGCTTTCACTGGAGCTAAATCCTACAAGATGAGGAAGACACCAAAGGGAGTGATGTGGGAGCAATGTTCCAAGAACGTGAACTTTCCCAGAAGCCAAAGAGAGAAGGCATGTGTGAGGAATGGCCAGAAGTTCAGTTTGGTGGAAACATAGCCTGCAACTGGACTATGGATGAGAAGGCTGGAGAGAGAAGCTGAATCCAGTGCATCCGGTTTGTCGTGCTAAGATGGCAGGATGATATCCTATTGCTCAGTTATGGTGCTATGTTCATTGACTGGGACATTGCTATTACCATAATTAGCAGTGTCCAAGGTAGAGGCTGTGCTCGTTCTATTTCCCTTATTCGTTCTCTTTAACTTGGTTTTTGCCATCATGTGTTGTGGCACCTCTGTATGCCATGATAGAGTCCACATCAACATTTTATTAAACAGTGTACATACTAATATATTTTTTCATTCTCTCTCTCCTCCCTCTCTTTCAAAAATTCTATTTATTAATCTCTTACTCTATGTAGCTCACTGGGCTCTGTATATAGTTCACTGCATCCTCCAACCACCTGGTGGAGTTTATGTCCCTTCCCTATTGCATAGGTGAGAAAGTTGAGGATTAGCGAGCCCAGGTACCTTGTGTAAGGTTCAGCTGCTAGGACTTGGCAAAACTGAAATTCAGCCACAGGCCTATTTAAAAGCTAATGCTTTTAAACACCTCACTTTACTGTGGTAATTTTTTGAATTCTGGCTTTCTCCCAATTGTGACACATTCTTATACCATTCTACTTTAGCTGCTGTCAGCTAGAAGTAATGATAATTGACAGTTATACTGTGATTTTAGAAAATAGTTTTATACTTGTTTTCATTTGATCCTCACAACAGTTCTGACAGATTGGGAAATAAATATTATCTTTGCTATAAATTAGGAAACTGAGGTTCCTATTGAATGTTTTTCCTAAAGCGATGCATTTAGCAAGTAACAAAATAGAGACTGGAAGATGTAGCTAGATTCAAAAGTCCATGTTTTGTACCATATACATACATATAAAAATTTACTAAAAGTAGATCATACATCTAACATAAGATTTTAAACTATAAAACTTCTACGTGAAAACATAGAAGAAAATCTTTATGACCTTGAATTTGGCCAACATTTCTTAGAACACATAAAACACAAGCCATAAAAGAAGGATAAATTGAGCTTGATGGAAATTTTTTTTAAAAAAGTGTCATCGAAAGACAATGAAAATGAAAAGATAGCCACAGACTTGGAAAAATGTTTGCAAATCATATCTTTGATAAGAGGCTATTATCAGAATATACAAAGAACCCTCACAATTCAATAATTTTTAAAAGCCCAATTATCTAACAAGGGGGAAAGATCTGAAGAAGAGATATGAATTTAACTATAACATCATAAGGCTTCTACATTGAAAACTACAAAACATGGTTGAAATAAATTAGAGAAGACTTAAGTAAATGAAGAGCCACCATTGAAGGACTTAATATTTGTAAGATGGCAGCGTTATGCAGAGTGATCTACACATTGATTATGATCTCCACCAAAATCCCAGTGGCCTTTGCCGAAATGAAAAATCTGGTCCTAAAATTCATATGGAACTGCAAAGGCATCCTGAATGGCTAAAACAATCTTACAAAAGAACAAAGTTGGAGTTCTCACATTCTGATTTTAAAACTTAATACAAAACTACACTAATCAACACAGTGTGGTACTTCCATAAGGATAACATGGATCAGTAGAATATAATTTAAAGTCCAGAAATAAACTCTTACCCCCAGTCAATTGATTTCTAACAATGTTCCCAAGAATATTCAATGGGGAAAAATAGTCTTTTCAATATTTGCCACAGGTTCAACTGGATAGTCACATACGAAAAAAGGAAACTGGACCCTTACCTCACCCTGCATACAGAAAATTTTCCCCATATAGATCTAAAACCTAGATATACAAGCTAAGAGCATAAAACTCCTAGAAGAAAGCATAGGGATACATCTCCAAGTCTTTGGATTTGGCATTGGTTTCTTAGATATGATGCCAAAAACATAAGCAACAGAAGAAAATTTGGACTGCATCAAAGTTTAATACATTGGTTCATCAAAGGGTTACCAAGAAAGTGAAAAGACAACTTGCAGAATAGGAGAAAATACTTATCTGATAAGAATCTACTATCAAGAATATAAGGCAGGAGACTCGCTTGAGCCCAGGAGTTGGAGGTTGCTATGAGCTGTGATGCCATGGCACTCTACCCAGGTGGATAGCTTGAGGCTCCGTCTCAAAAAAAAAAAAAAAAAAAAAGAATATATAAGAAATCCTTACAACTCAACAGCAATAAGAAAAAGAGAAACAGACAAGTCACTAAATGATGAGTAAAAATTTTGAGTAGATATTCTGCCAGAGAAGAAATACAGGTGGCCAATGAGCACATGAAAAAGATACCTGACACCATTATTCATTAGGAAAATTCAGATGAAAACCACAATGAGATACTCTTTTACACCCAGTCAGGTAGTCATAATTTCAAAAAATGAAGATTAGCAAGTGTTAGTAAGAACATAGAGAAACGGAACACTTCCTGGCTGGTAGGGATATAAAGTGGTGCAACCACTGTAGGAAACAGTTCAGCAGTTTCTCGGTAAGTTAAAAATGGAATTACAACGTGGCCCAGCAATTCCACTCCTGGGTATATAGTCCAAAGAATTTAAAACAAAACTGTGTACACAGATGTTCGTAACTGCACTATTCAAAATAGTCAAGATGCGATAACAACCCAAATGTCCACCAACTGATAAATGGATGAACAAAATGTGGTATATTCTACAATGGAATATCATTCAGCCATAAAAAAGGATGAAGTACTGGTACCTGCCACAAAGGGAATGAACTTGAAAACATTATGCTGCTGTGAAAGAAGCCAGTCACAAAAGCACAACTGGAATAATTCTGTTCATGTGAAATACCCAGTATAGACAAATCCGTAGACACAAAAAGCATATTAGTTTTTGCCATTGGTTATTGGGTGTATTTTATGTGTATTTTACCACACCCAGAAGAGACACGGATGGCAAATAAGCCGTGAAAATATTGAACATCAGTGATCATTAAGGAAACGCAAAGTAAAACTACAATGACATGGGTACAAAAATGGCTCAAATAGAAAAACTTCACAGACGCCAAATGCTGGCAAGGATGTGAAACAACTGGAATGCTCACCTGCCACTGGCAGGGACGCAGAACAGCACAGCCACCCTGGGAAGCAATGTGGCAGTTTCTTATAAAAGCAAACACATGCTAACCATGGGACCCAGCAGCCCTACTCCTAGGGATTTACCAGAGAGAAATGAAGATGTACATCCACATAAAAACCTGTGTACAGATGATCACGGCAGGTTTACCAATAATTGCCCCAAACTGGAAATAACCCAAATATTCACCACCTGATAAATGGGTACACAAATTATGATACTTACATAAGTGAAAAACTACTCAGTAATAAAAAGGAACCATCTAGTAATATCTGCAATAAATGAGTGACTCTCACGAGCATTATCTAAGTGAAGGAAGTCAGGCTCACATCGATGTATATAACTTTCTGGAAAAGGTACAACTGTAGGGACCCCAAAATGGGCCAGTTGTTGTCAGGGGCTGTGATCAGGAGAAGGGGATTAACTACTCAGGCCACAAAGGAAATTCAGGGGAGATGGAAATATTCTCTATATTGTTAGTAGCAGCAGTTACATGACTTGTATGTATTGTCAAAATTTATAAAACAGGATGGACACAGTGACTCATTTCTGTAATCCTAGCACACTGGGAGACCTAGGCAGGAGAATTCCTTGAGCTCAGGAGTTCAAGAGCAGCCTGAGCAAGAGTGAGACTCTGTCTCTACTAAAAGTAGAAAAAATTAGCCAGACATCATGGCAGGTGCCTGTGTTTCTAGCCACTCAGGAGGCTGAGGCAAGGGGATCACTTGAACCCAGGAGTTGGAGGTTGCTGTGAACTATGATGATGCCAAGGCACTCTAGCCTGGGCAACAGAATGAGACTCTTTCTCAAAAAAAAAAAATTTTATAGAACAGTACATATAAAAAATGAATTTACCATAAATAAATTATACCTCAATTAAGCTGACTTTTAAAACCGCTTCTTTTTATCCTCCATTATTGTCTCTTTTGTCTTTCTGAGCAATCCAGGAATTCACCCTCTTGTTTTCACAGTAGTAAAAGCAGAAGGGAGATTGTTTCTAGACCTGAAGATAAAAATGACTGGATTGTTTTTTGCCATAATCCCACAGTACAGACATAAAGTCACTGGGTCTATTCAACATGAAAGAGAACCAGAAAAAGTGTCAATGGCCATGCTCCTGGGTCTTCAAGAAGGATGAACAGGAAATGGAAGAAGGGTGCAGAAGGGCTAGATCAGCGGGAGAAACTAAGCAACTCAACTTTAGCAGGGGAAGAAGGGATGAGGCCCATTTGAGGAGGAAAAATGATTTTCAGCCAGACTGACCATTTTGGGCCCTCTTCATCCTAGAATCCCATCCAGTTGGATCCTCGGAGAGATGATGGCAAACATTTACATAGAGATGAAAACAAAATGATTCCAAATCCCCTTACAGATGGGAACTAGTGTTTTTGTACCATCATACTTTTCATAGTGCTCGGTGACTGCTAGGAATAAAACACATTCTTGAAGTATTAATGAATGAATAAACTAAAACTTGCTGAAGGGCAGAACAGTTTTCTATTAAATTAATAACTCTAAAGGGGAATGCAATATGACTATTGTTTTATCCATTATTACTGCAGCAGTACTAAAGAAAACAGTATTTCACTCTTTATTGTGTGCTTGTTCCGAACAAGTCCTCATCAAAATAGCCTGCTCTGGTGTTTTCAGGATTTTAAAAAATAGAATACATCTACACAGAGGCAATGTAGGCCTCACCAACTGAATGTACAATTTCAGCAAAGCATGTCCTTTGCAGTTCGAGCCCTCTAAAGCTGCTATATGGATCATATAATTGATTTGTGGCGCATTCTGCCTGCGTCTACCCAATGGTTTATTAAAATAGAATAGACAAATACCAATAAAGGGAAAAGCTCCACTGAGAATTGACCAAACCACATCACTTTCTTCACACCTAGGCTATTCCAACCAATAGAAATTTTACAGCACCTCTCTGTAGTACCAAACACTGAGCTCTACAGTCAGGAGGCCACAATACGAGCAAGCCTTTCCCTAAAGCACAACAAAGAAATGGGTTTATGAAATCACCATTAAATATAATAGAGCACTGGAGAGCTGAGTGGAACAGAGGAAAGATGAAATGATGAACATAACACATAAGAACCAATTAAAAACGTACCATCCCTGCAGGAAAGTACCCATGTGTTGATAAAGCTCTTTATGAATATTCAGTGCTATAGCATAATGTGACATAGGGCCCAGAGCCCCAAAAATCAGTGACTGAAAGAGGTACAATGATCTAGGAAATAAACCTAAGAGAAGATTAAACTGCAATCAGCTCCCCAATTTATCACTTATCTTCAATAATATGCAGTGTGTGATTAAGAAAAAAAACTTTATCATCACTTTTCTTAATAACATAGCAAATATATTTCACGTGTATATGATTTCTTCTTTGCTGCCGAAGTCTGAGCATAGAGAGTTAGCCATTGGAAAGTTTTAAAAGACAAACATTGATTGGGTAGGTTACCCAGAAAAGGTGGTTCCTTTGCTCTCAGACACCTATAGCTTTCAAGAATGTATTTATATTCTTCCAAAAAAAAACCAATTAAGGATATTTTAGACTTTATGTCTGTGAATATTCACTGCTGCTTAGCCCCACTGTGGCAGTTATATGAGTTGCGTCACTGTGTTCTCTATCTCTTGAAGTTAAGGCAAATATTTATATGTCCCATCACATACACAAATACCTTCACACACACACATGCTCATCTCGTTATATTTCACACACTTTTCAAGGCATTTGAGGTGGCATTTTATGAGATAAGGGTGGATTATCTGAGTAAGAAACCATCATCACTTTCTATTTGAAATTCAGGATGATTCACATATGCCTGGTGCCTTTGCCTAGTGTCTACAAAAAGTGAACCAGAAGCAGAAGAATTCAGCTTTCATGGAGGGATGGCACAGTGTCAGGGAAAAGATGGTGGGGACCAGACGAGTTCATGTCCAGGGCAGTTCCACTGCTCAAGAACTGGGTTAGAATGGTGAGGTGCTATGTGTGACGAAAGAGAAGGGGGTTAATGACATGGTTATTCGGAGGGAGAGGGGAAAAGCAAACTTTAGAGACTGGGAAAGAAAAGAAAATTATTTTCCCAGAGAAAAAATATTCTACCAAATTTAGATACGATCTGAAGGCTGAAAATTTAAAACTTTCAAAGTTTGGGTAAGTTTTTTGTTACCCTGTGAGCTCTTGGCACAAACAGTTATTCAATACCAGTCGTGCTCAATGGAGTAACAGATCCCAGGAGCACATAGATGAATAAGACAGAGCCCCATACCATGGTATTTCTGAGCACTCAAAAGGCTTTTAAACATCCAACAAAATGGCATTTTAGTAGGTTATGTGTAGTGGAACCAGCAACATTTTGTTGGATATTCATCAGACTCCAGGTAAAATTTTTAAAAACAGGAGAACATGTAGGGGTACATGTAGCCCTAGTATACATGGAAACATTACATTTTGGATGTGGCCAATAGAAAACACGTTGAATGTCAAAATAAGTCTGTATCCAACACTCGTTGTCCCAGACCTGCCTTTCCTATATCATGGATATTTTCTTAGTGGCTAATAATATTGTTCACTGTTGACACAACGCTGATGGCGGATGTCCCATCTTTTTCGGAGTGTCTAGACTGTTTACAAATATGTAAACAGACATTTCCACAGACAGCAGAACAAGTTTTCATCTCTCATCGTTTTTGTATTTACCCTTCTCATCGTTTTTGTAAACAGGAATAAGATAGATACCATAATCAATGCCTTGGGAACATGGTAAGAATTGGGAGATATATACAGAGAATCAATATGAACCACATTTACCCTCTAGGCCACGTGCATCTTGAATCTATATGTTTATTCCATGCTTGATTAAGTCTTTTTTCCCCCATTTCCTATTTTCCTCCAAACATTTACAGTGACTATGGTGAATATTTAGCCACAGGTGAACAAACAAGGAATATGTCACTCCAGATTCTGGTTCTGTCTGTATTAACATTTATATAAAAAAGAGGTTGTGCAGGTTTCTGGGAAATCAGTTTTACACAAGATTTGGTTCCAGTTTTAAGAATTAATCATCCATTCACCAAACGCAAACTCAGGTTGTCCAGTGTTACTGGAGATGACTCACAGTTCTCCAAAGCTCACCTGAGCTCCTCGCTGACCCCCATCCCTCGTCTTTTTGGAGCACACTCTTCAGGCTAATTGAGACTCCATGCGCTTTGCCACGTCAAGCCTCACCCAGAACAGTAGTTCCAGGCATTTTTATGTCACAGCCCAGAAAAATCCCTCCAAATGTATTGAGAAACAATATAATATTGTTATATTTTTTCCTCCAGTTAAAAATGTAAAAGGCAAAAACACAGTTATGAGAATATAAGGAAAAGAATAACAAAAAAAATACAGATATAACCTCATAATATATTTATAAGTATTATAAATATAATAATACACTTAGCTCTCTGAAAAAGCTCATAATTCTCTTTGTTTTTTTTCATCCTGCCATGGATTGCCTTTGGGGAACCACTACCTTTGTACTTTGCATAGGGGCTATAAAAGACTAAATTAACCAAACACTCAATTTCTACTGTTTATGTACCATGGCATGGGTTCAGGTTTACACTGGCAGCAGAGTAGAGGAAGGCAAGGAAGTGAGAAAATGTATGAATCAGCTCTATACCATCTCAGCCTTTATAGCTATTCATTATTGCCAGTGTGGTCAATACCGCACACACACAGTGGACAGGGAAAATCCCAAGGCAAGGATATTATTACTCAAGTTTGCCCCAGTCAACTTTATATGCAGCTAAGCAACAATGAGATTTCCCAACATTGAAGGGCAGTTTAAGAGTCACCCCCAACGCTAGGCAAGGTAGCTCACGCCTGTAATCCTAGCACTTTGGGAGGCTGAGGTGGGTGGATTGCCTGAGCTTAGGTGTTCAAGACCGTTTTGAGCCAGGACAAGACCCTGTCTCTAAAAAATAGCCAGGTCTTGTGACAGGTGCCTGTAGTCCCAGCTACTTGGGAGGCCGAGGCAAGAGAATTGCTTAAACCCAACAGTTTTAGGTTGCTCTGAGCTATGATGCCATGGCTCTCTCTCTACTCGGGGTGACGAAGTGAGACTCTGTCTCAAAAAAGGAAAAAGTCACCCTCAGACATTGTACTGGATGAAGATCAAAGTAAAAAGGATGCTGTGCACAGACAGCTTAGACATCGCCGTCTGCTGTCAAGACTCATGCATACCGACAGCCAGTTGAGGTGACGCACAGGAACGTAATTTAAGACAGCAGTAAAATTATCTATAGGGTTTTTACAGCACCTGGGGTTTTTATATGAATTGTCATACGCAACTGAGGGAACTAGGAGATCAGTATAAGGTGAATTATATTGGTTTCATGTGTGTTTATGTTTTGACATAATGGGAGCAAGTTTTCTCACAAAGATAAAGCTTTACCAAATGCGGAGAGCTCAGGGGGTAAAACTGAAGGGGTGCCTTCCTTTAATGCAAATAATGGCTCTTCCAGTGGCCTAAGGAACTGCTGGGTTTTCCACCATGTTAAGCACTTCAGCAAAGATTCAAGGGCAGGAGGTGAAATCACAGAAGTATTTCCCCTCTGCTAAAATGACAGATGGATGAAAAAAACAACTGCATCCTGGAGAATATTTTTAATTCAGATCGATAATAGTCTCTTTTAGAAGCAACGTCCCTCTAGGATCGACATCTCAAAGGAGAAGCACAAGCTCCAAGGATTAGGCCACAGAGAGAGGACCACTGTAGCTAGATGCAGAAACTGAGAGAATGTTGCCTTGTTATTACGTCACCGTGAGCCTTATTATCTTTTGGTTTCTGGTGTTGGTTCAAAGTTCTATAGATTTGAGTAATCTGCTCCAACTTTGTTCTTTACCCACAAGCCCTTATACATTTAGTGGCCTATTTTGTTGGAACTACGATTGTAACTGAAACATTTGTATTTTATTTTCAAACAGCAGTCAAACACCCCCCCACCCCCTGTCATGTAATCCCTGGAAGGGTAATGGTCTAGGGGTGGGGAGTGGGTAGGAGGTTATTAGAAGGAATTATAATTGGGCTTCCAGCATCGTCTAGAGGAAATGGCTTCTGATGTGATCCTGTTTCTTGGCACTGAAATGTCTCTGGTTTGGAGAAAAGCAATTCCTCAGGCTATCGTAGCTTAATGGGAAAAGAGGGTGAAAAAAAAAAAAACAGTGAAGAATATTTAATTCCTTTTTTCTAGTTACATGTTTGCTCTGCAGCCTTCTAATTTAGGGCCAGTGTGTAGGATTCCTGTCTGGTGCCAACTCCAGTTGACTGGTGGTGGCCGCCTGAAGCACGGAGGGAGAAGGATGTCGAGGCTGCTGCGGGCTCTGTGGGAAAGTACGCCTCGGTTGATCAGTGATGCCTGTCAGGAGTCGCTGCTCGGGGGTCACCCCATAACCTACGATACGGTTGGGGATATTTGCCTACCAAGATGAATGGTCTGGCAAGACAATGAGACTCGGTTCTGGAATCAGTACATTTCCCCTTGTAAATGGACAAATTGATTCCCCAATAACCAAGTCCATCTCTGTCAGTTTCACCCGAGGATAGTCATTTGGGCGAACGGGAAAAATGGAGAGTTTAAAGTGACAGTGCTGAAGGCAGTACAGGTCCTTATGCCAACAGTGCTGCTTACCTTTAAAAGCACTGCTTAAGCATCCTGCCACTCACGCCTTCGCTTTTCCCCTAGTAAGCATTGGCTCCCTAGGAGGTCGTCACCGGCTCTCTCCCCAGCCCTGTTTAACACTTGCCATATTTCAGCAATGGTAAGGTGAGGTGCCACTGAGTCAGTAGACAACAGGAGACAGTCAAGGATTGGTTTTCTGGGGGTCTCAGAGTGGGCAGCTTCAATGCGTTAATATTTAAATGAACAAATTATTTATTTAAGAACCATTTGAGGAGAGAACCTGAAGCCTGGCTACTGTCTGAGAACCTTGCTTTCTCACTGAAGGGAAAAATGCATCATCTAAACCAGCAAAACAGATCTCAGCAGCTCAGAAGAAAACCTCAGAGAGAAGAACTCAGTGGAGCACGCCTCTAAGAAACGCCACCTTGCTGTGCTCTAGGCAGTACAGGAGACGGATTTCGTGGGAAGGCCATGGGCATCAGATATTAACAACTCTTTGAGTTAAAGAGTGGTCCAGAGAAGTCCAGCTTTGTTTTTTTGGTGGTTTTTTTTTTTTTTTTGCAGTTTTTCGCCAAGGCTGGGTTTGAACCCACCACCTCTGGCAAATGGGGCCGATGCCCCACTCCTCTGAGCCACAGGCACTGCCCCAGAAGTCCAGCTTTGTGCATAAATTTTTAAAAGGGCTTAACCGATGTATTTCCCTTTTATTTCCTTTTTGTGTTTGCAAAAGATACCAGTAGATAAGTCTAAAAGAGCTTTGCTGGTATGTATAAAATAAAGTTCTGTGTCATGTTGACACCATTTTTTTCTTTCTCACTGATACATAAAATATTGGTGCCTTTTATGATGCCTGAGAGTCCATGAAATGTGGTATGACTTGCAGTCATAACAGAAGTGAGGAAATGGAACAGCAAGAACTTGATGATTTGGAGGGACAAGCTTCCTGATCAAGTTAGTTGCACATCCAGGATTAGAATTTATACAATCTTAATTTTTGGGTAGCCCACTCGAGTATCACTTGGTGTTCTGTTTCAGAAGGATTAGTTTTAAGGAACCAGATTATGGGCTGGGTGGCCAACTAGAACAGATCGGCCTAAAATATAATCACTTTCTAGCCAAACCACTGAGACTGAGGGCAAATGACTCATAGTCCAAGGATTTGCTTCAGCGTCACAATAGGTATGGAGGGAAAGAATGGGCATTGTCAGAATTGGTTTTGCTCATTATCAACTGTCATCTTGTGGAAATTGTCTACTTATCTGTCTTCCTCTTTCTTTGCACCTTTAATTTCATTCTCACACCACCTTTGTGTGGATTTTTATAACTAATTTCATGATACAACAAATCTACCAGGCTGAATCAAAAAAAAAAAAAAGAAAGAAAGCTGACAACATTTTACTATTTTGACCTATGGAAACAGCAAAATTGTGTGGTTTAACTAACTTAATATATGACAAGAGACATTCACTTAAAGCAGTTCACAGGGTGCAGAGAACAGCCCTTCTCATCATTATTGAGAGCCTTCTGAATACAATAGATCTTCCATTTGAGCTTCTGCCCAGCTCTGCAAGAACCTCTGAATAGCACTGTCTGTGTACATGGTTCCCCCTCCATTTGATTAACTGTGTACGACATTGTCTCTTTTTAACTCCACAAATGTCTATTGCACCCTTGAATGTGGGCTAGATACTCTTCTCAGCTGTGGATACACAGATCAGTGAATCACATCCCTACTCTTAGAAGCAGTCAGCGTAGGAAGGGAGACAGGTCTGGACATTACAGGGCAAAATAGCCAGGATCACAGTCAGCATAAATAACGTGCTGAAAGGCACTTGCTCTGCCTCCAGAGCCAGAAACCTCAGAGCAGGTGACATTTGTACTGGGTCTTAAAGGATGAGCAATTTACTTGTCAGAAAAGCATGGGGGGGACAATGTAACATCACCCAGCAGAATGGCTTGTTCAGAAGCTTGGAAGCACCACAAAGAAAAGTGTCTTTGAAAACCCTGAGATTGAAGGGTGATAGGGCGTGTGACAAGGTGAGGAAGTGGCAGGAGATGAGGTTTAGATGGAGGTAAGACCTTGGTTATGGAGAACAAAATGACAGAACACGTCCATGGATGTTTAATTGCTTAGAAATAAATCCACTTTTTCTGCTTCAATGTGTATGTCCAGTCAAGTTGTCCCCCAAGTTTATAGAAAACTTGTATCAGCTACTCCAGAGCAGACCAGAGTTCTCTCTGACCAGCCCTTGCACACATGTGAGCCAAAGCAACCTGGATTTCCAAGGGGTTGTTTCAGCCTTGACATCTTTCTTAAACACAGTCATTGAGCTGTGGTTCCTCGCTGTGGCTGGAAGCGTAGCCAAAGCCTGCGTTATTGTGAGATTGTGGCTTTGACGATTACGTGCTTCTCCACTGCTGGGCCCTTTACTTCACGTGGGTGAAGGAGCTTGCCAACACACACTCCATGTTTTCATATTTTCCTCATTGGGTAATTGCAAAATGGGCAATTCCACCTAAATGCAGTGAGATTGATTTCATCCAAACTGCCAACTGGCTAATCAGTGGCCCAGTTTTCCAGCCATGTGATCTGGCATCTGGCATTTACCACTCATCAAATTAAATTACACAGTACTGATAAATTACCAGCTCATGACTGGGCAGAACTTTTTTTCTTAAGCTTCTTCCTGGTTAATACTTATATAATGATTAATAGGGTCACAGTTTATCTACATAGGGATGCCAACTAAAATATATCAAAAACTGTACCACAAATGGAGATTTTTGTATGTGACAGTGTAGATTATACATAGACATGCACATGCATGTATATATATGAATGTCGGTAAATAAATTATCCCGTTTATGTGAATTTTGCAGATGCCTAAAGCTATGAGATTATCAAACGTTTTTGTTTTGTCTCTAAAATTATGCATAGACAGACACACATGTATGTGTGTATATATGTATATGAATACGTATAAATGAATTATCCCATTTCTGTGAATTTTCCAAATGCCTAAAGCTAAGTGACTAATCAAACATTTCTGTTTTGTTTTACTCAAATCGACTCTTTCTGGAAACGTTTCTGAAAGAGTTAGAAGTGTGAGTTCCGGAGTCAGCCTGCTCTGTCCTGGTCCCTATCTCTTCATCTACTAGCTCTCTGTCTTTGGACAAGTCACAGTCTTCCTGACCCTCTACTTTCTCATCTATAAATGAGAATAACAGTAACCACCTCCTAGGGTTGCTGTGTGAGTTACATGGGGCTTTCAAGCAAAGAATTTGGGGTGTGGTGAACATCCAAGAAGTGGTAGCCGTGAACACTTTATGCATATTAGAACTGCTTCTTAAAAGCTAGGGCCACCATTGGGAGTGTTAAGGATTTCAGGACAACTCACAGATGATGCCTCCAGGACCTATCGAGAGCCAAAAGTTATTTTACCACCACTACCACCCCCCAGACTGCCAGGCTTCTTCCCAGCCCTGCCTGGTTTTGGAGTTTTTCTGTAGCATCCCTAGCTTTCAGACTATCATTTGTCACATTCTGAAATCACCAATATCTAGAAACCTAGAGGTTTTCTTCCTCCTTTAGTGTTTCACTGACAAATCAAATAACCCGTCTGGTGAAAGTTCTTTCTAAAGCACAGTTTAAAAGCTCTGATTGGACACACACGTCTGTACTTCAGTGACTGCACTAAGTGCTGGTTTCAAGATTATCAGCTACATCTATGACAGATGATGTTGTGTAAAGTGACCTCCAAGACGTGAGCGGATACTCACCATTGCATGCTTCAGTCTGAGTGACACCGCTCTGTAGAGGTCCACATCTTTAAAGGTTCAACAAGGAAATAATAGTACCGCCTCTTTTTTTAAAGCAAAACGTAGCATGTAAATAAAACATATCTATGCAAAGTTTTTTGGCTTCTAAAAATTTATAAAGGCAGGTACTAACTCAGCCTATCTGGAGCAAAGATCTCAGCACCATAATCCAAACAGCATTGATCACATTTCTTTTTTTTTTTTTATTAATTGATAGCTGTATACATTAATGCAAACATGGGGTACATTGTGCTGTTTTCATATACAATTTGAAATACTTTCATCAAGCTGGTTAACATAAATTTCATGTCATTTGCTTAGTCATTGTCTCAAAACATTTATATTCTAGTTCTAGAAAAGTTTACTTGTACCCTTGTTAGACAGATATATAGGTGATCTTTCCGGTCACCCTCCCACCACCCAACCGCCCTTCTCCCCTCCCC
>CAUYQV010034595.1:0-80989 GCA_963574575.1 Galagoides demidoff | reverse complement strand
GGTAAAGTGATACCTCCTGATGTGTTCTTTTTTGTTCAAGGTTGCTTTGGCTATTGGGGGTCTTTTCTAGTTCCAAACTAAGAATGATTTTTTTCTAGATCTGAAAATAAGGAAGTTGGTATATTAATAGGGATTGCATTGAATCTCAAGAACATATTGGGTCATCTATGTGGGGAGCAGGCTGTGGGCAGCAGGGCCCCCACAGCCTGGGAAATGCCCAGAGGGCAACTCCCATCCACTTCTTGTATAACATCTTTTCAACTGCCAGAGGCACATAGTGCGTGCACACGTGGCATCGATAGATGGCTGAATTCCTTCGGAGCAAATAGCAAAGTTCAATTTCTTCTCATCCCTTTCTCTTTTCTCTTTCTGTATTTTTTTCTGTACCATTCTAGTGCTTATTAATTATGAGTGATACCCCAATTTGCTATACTCATCTGTCTTTTTTTGGTCAAGGTTAACTATTCCACACATTTGACACAGGTGTCCGGCCCTTCTACTTGGATATTTCCTTAGAAATATATAGACTTCCTTTCATAACTCTTACATCTTCTTCTTTTTTTGCTTCCTGTGATATGTGTTTGTTTGTTTCTGTCTGTCGTCGTCCTCATTAACCTCATATTTAATTCTTAAGTCCCATGTTCATATTCCTCTCTACTCTCTCCTTTACACAACTCACAGTGTGAAGTACTATATTTTAAACTGATTATTTTAAATGTTTATATTCTCTTTTTATCCTGGGCTATCAATTACATCAGAGTTTCTTCAACTTTACATGTCAACAGCTCTTCAAAAGTAGCGAGTCAGAGCTGATTTTATTAGCTTCTCCAAGAAACATGACATTAGAACAACTTGATTCAGCATCACTCTGCCTTGCTATCAATCTCTACTTCCACGCGGTATGGGCAGAAAGCGGTCTCAGGCTAATTAGACACACCTTCTCATTAACCACTCATGTGCTCATCAAGATCTGCTTCTTCCTTCTTAAATGAGGATCTTCTTTTTTTCTTTTTCTCTTTCTGTTTAAACAGCTACTATTTTTATCAAAGCCTTCAGAATACATAGTATCATAACTGAGCACCACTAATCCTACCTTTTTATTATTACCTTAATATAATCACAAACTGCAACTTTTTTCAGCCAGCTTTATTTTCTACATAGTCCTTCCTTTCCTATAACATGACTTTTAATTTCTTAATTTAACTTAAAAGCCCTTCATTTTTAGTACTCATTTACAGATTCAACTATGAAAATATTGTTATTTTTCTCACCACAGGCGCCTTAGATTACCAATTTTATTTTATATACTCTTTTGCAGTTCTCAGATAAGTCTAACTTTTTTTCTATTTGCTACATAGATGAGCATTCTGATTTTTAAAATCAAATAGTTATAATAGGGAACTCTTTCTTTAATGTATGATTTAATGTTAATGTTAAGGCCAGCTTTGGGGTGAATACCTTGAGAATTTGCCATCCACATGTATAATCAGAACCAGTGGAAATCTTCTCATTCATTCTGACAACCCTGGCACTGAATGCAGAGGTTCATTCTACTCATTTATTGTAAACATGAGGTGAGTCTCATTTTTCTTTATTCATTCATTCTTTCAATTATTCACTCATTCATGAAACATTTTTAACCATAAACTCTGTATCAAACCCATATGTATGTATGTGTATTTATACATAAATATACATAAATATGAGGAGAATCTCCACAGGTGACCCTATATTGACCACCTCCTTAATTGATCTAATTTTCATAGACCAAATATGCACCACAAATACTGCAGATATCAGTACAATTGGCCTGGATTCTAATGTTGACCAGTTTGTTACAGTCCCTTGGGTGGTCAACTTACAGAGGTTCTACTTATGAACAAGGTATTACTGTATTCAAAATGTTTATATCTAATTGGGTAAGAAAATAAACATTAAATTAAAATGCAATGTAATAAGTATCCTAATTAAGGTAGGGCACTAATGTTATGGTAAGACAATCTCTGATGTCTAAAGGGTTATAAGGGGAAAAGAGGGAATGGATCACGTTGCAAATGAGAGATGGCAGAGGATTAACTTGTGGGTGCCTGTGGGCAAGGAGGGTGAGGTAGGTGTGAGGAGAAGCTTAGTGTGTTTTTGAATGAAATAATCACTCTCCCCTCGTTTTTGTCTTTCTTTCTTCCTGTATGTCATATGATTTTTTTTTTCCTTTGCGACCCTTATGGTTGCACAAAAATTTTGAAAGAGTTTGGGACCAATACTAATCTTATGCTTCATTTTCCTAAAATGAGTGACTGTTTAAACTCAATTTCCCAACCCCTCAGTGACTGTGTAGTTGGATATATTTTCTTATTCTCTGTAGACACAACCTTTGAGCTAGTCTGTCACAGTAGCCTCTATTTAATAAATGGAATAGTCATGAAGTAAATTAATGAATGTTTCAACCTGTGCATTCCTGCACCTTTATCTAGACTTTCACATGGACAGTTCTAACTGGTTTGGCTCAAAGTCACTTCAGCTCATACACTCAAGAACACATTTATCAGACGCCAGACAGCAAGGCTCCCTTAGACAGTCAATATACTACAAGAGAGAGGCTGGAGAGTGAAATTCTAATTATTCTCGACACAGGGCATTCGAAGGGTGTCTCATGCCAAAATAATGAAAGTTATTTTTCTTCAGGAAATTGAAAGACGATACATGAAATGTCTTCAGGTTTCCAAGGAAATGGAATTAAATGAGAAACATGTGGCACTTACTGATGGATACAGATCATCCTGAAATCACTTCCCATCTGCTGGCTAAGTAGAGAAATCACTCTAAATCTTTTCTAAAAGAAAGGATAGAAAAATATAACAAACAGCAAGTAATACCTTTATGACACCATTAGTATGACTCTATAAGGAGGATTTTTTTTTATAATGGTGAAATTATTGATCATATATTATATAAAAAAGACAATTAAAATTATAGATAGGTTTCCATGTGTAAATATCTTGTAAACACTAGATACACTAAACACTAGACATCTTGCTTTATGCAAACCATATTTTTCATTCATAGCAATATCTTAAAAAGTTAGAAAGTGTATGACTGTTCAACTTGGTATAAGTTCAGTTCATTAAGATATTTGCGGTTGGGTTTTTTAAAAATAATTTTCAATGGAAATTTAAAGGGGTTTATCCTGTCTTCCCATGTGCATATATGTGAGAAGGGTTATTTTGAAGGAAGATGAATGGTGAATAAACCTACGCAATGGAATACATTCTTTACAACTATGTAGCTACTTTATGGAAAAGGTGTATAATTATGAATTTACACTTCTTTCTAAAAATGTTTCTGTTCATCCTCCTACCCATAAAATACCATTGCCAATAAAATACCATTTAACTATTCAAATGTAACTATAGAAAAATTTTTATTTTTAACCTTAATAACAGAATTAATTTTATCACTTCAAGAAATAATACTAAGTGTAGAATATAAACGTCTTAGTGTAATAACTGAGAAAATGCAGTGAAGGCTGTGTTAACCAGTTTGATGAGAGTATTTCAAATTGTATATAAAACCAGTCCATTGTACCCCATAATTGCATTAATGTACACAGCTATGATTTAATAACAAAAAGTTAAAAAAGAAAATAATATAAAATATGTATCCATAAGGATTAAAAGGATATACATTACTTAATAATTCATCATTACAATAACCAGTCTCAAGTTTCAAATATAAAGGTAAAATATTTCATATCTTGCCACAGCATAAATATTCTCATATGACAAATATTAAAAACTACATTTCTAATTTACATGAATATAACAGAAGACAACAGCATGAGTATAAAAATAGCTGTGTTGGTGAGTGGTGCCTGTGGCTCAAAGGAGTAGGGTGCTGGCCTCATATGCTGGAGGTGGTGAGTTAGCCCCGGCCAAAAAAAAAAAAAAACCTGTGTTGGCAATATTTTCTCCATAAAGTGCATTCCATTTTCCTTTAACACTTAGGAAAGAGCTGTCCATTTGTCTAATAGTTAAGAAAGGAAAGAGTAAAATTGCTTCTTTTATTTCATCCACATTTCACCACAGACTTGGGAAACAAAGAGGAAATGGATCTCTTTGTATCTCCTTCACTTCCGTCCCCTATAAGGTCAGCTGCAAAGAGCCAGGGCTTCAAATCAGACTGGAATATGAGAAAGGATAACCTGGAGTTAAGCACTTGTCAAAAATAATTTTTTTTGCAATATTAGGTAATTAATATACATACGAAGTTCTATTTTATTACTTTCTTTGACCCTTGATGTCCAATTCAGTCTGCTATGCTCTTTCCAGTACTGGAGATGAACTCCTGTTTAATACTAAAATCTATGATAAGATTCTGGTCTGTTAAGAATTTTCAACCAAAGAAAAACCATTTCAAGCAACTGTTATACAAGATATTGAAATTTAAAGACATAATTTAAGTCTTATAAACATGCTGAAAGGACATTAGATGTCTGGGTTAAACTCCCTTATTTTCAGATGCAGAGACGGTTAAATGCTAAGTCTTAATGATTTTTCAAGCTAATTTTTAGGTTTCGTTGAATGCAAATCGTATATTTTATTTAGATGAAAACACGCCTAGTGGTGCTTCTCAAATTTTTCCACTCCAATATGTGATTATGTATATATTATTCAGTGGGGAGTATGTAACCGGGAGATAATTCTCCCTCCCAAAGACAGAGGGGTAATTAAGAGATGTAACTGAGAGATGGATCTAGTTCAGAAATCTGCCTTTCCCCTCCCTCCTTGCACTTCAGATGAAATAAACTTTCTGTAAGAATCATCGTTCTAGATTAGGGTTTCAACCGTCACATGTTATCATTGTATTGAATGAAGAGATTATTGTTTTGAGTCTAAACCATCCTCTACTCCTTCAAGCTGCTACCTGAGAGAGACAAAGCAAAAAGAGAGAGGTGTGTAAATAAAAGAGCAGAAAAACCGTTTCAAACAGACTGGGCACAACTTTCTATGCTAAATTCAGCTACAAGCCGTCAAGTCTCAACTTCTTTCTTCATAGCTCATTCAACATTGCATGATAGAAGGGGAGAAAGGGAGGACATAGAATTCTCTCATTAAATTTTGATGACCTTTTTAGAAATCGCTTTAATGACTTTGATGAAAAAAGTAAAAGATTTGAAAAGAAGCATGCAAAATTTGCAGAATGATGTGAACAAAGAACCTCACGATCATAGGGGCATAGAACAAAGTATTTCTTACCAGTGTCTCATATTGAAATCTGGTCTCTTGTTTCAGAGTTATAAAACATTTAATCTCAGTGACAAGGGAATAGAGGTCATTTAATGAGGTATAATTGGGATGGAAATGCTGTCCACTGCTCACATCCCTCAAAGAGATGATCTGATTAGAGTTTCAAAGGAGGGAGAAAGAGAACAGAGGAAGAAAGCTATTATCTGTATTTTTTTTTCTTTGCCATATTTTTGAAAATGACAGTTGGCAATTTAAAAAATTGCCAACATTGCTCCCTGACGTTAGGGCAAATGAGTATCTTTCCTTTTACTCATTGAGAAACCTCTGAGTGTGGAGGATAATACAGAATAAGGCAGCCACATTTATGGAACATTGGATGATATTCCTGAGCATCACAGCTGTTTGGCAGCATACGGAGATGGGTTAGGTTTTAACTTTCCATTTCAACCTTATCAGGCAGGGTTTGATTTTCAATCACCAAAGGAAGACAAATTCAAATATATTATGGCATCATTTCAGTCCAGAGTGGCCATAAAGTTTATGTACAGTTTAAAATGGCTCACTATTCTAAAAGGCACCATGGCCTAGCTACTACTTAGGTAAAGATAGAGAGTTGAGAATAAAGAATATCAATTTTATGTACGATGGGAACAAAGAATCTAGACATATTCAGCATGCTAAATTACACTCAAACACTTGTAAGGTGGACTGAGAAGTAATACAGTTATGCCCCCCAGTCAATGAAGGATCATATACAGGGAGGTGGTCTCCTGAGAGTGTAAAACCATATTTTCACATACCTTTTACTATACCTTTTCTATCTTTAGATTCACAAATACTTACCAGAGTGTCACAATTATTTATACTATTCAGTACAGTAACGTGCCGTACAGGTTTGTAGTCTAGGAGAAAGAGGCCATAACACACAGCTGGGTGTGGAGTGGGCTACGCCGTGCAGGCTCGTGTAAGTCCTCTCTACAATGTTCACACAATGTCACATTTTTGGAGCATCCTCCTGTCGTCCAGTGATGCATGACTACAGATCCTTAGTGTCTTGTTTATGGTTCACTGATAGTATGTTTAGGTATCACCAATATATATTTTTGTCTAGTTACTATAAGGTATCACTCAGCTTTTGGCTGTTAGCTAAGAAAGGTTGGTTGAAAAGAAGGGATTCAGTATTTTTTGACCACTTATTTTGTGTCAGGTACTATATTCCACGTTTTACTTTCATTTTCTCATTTACTCTCACAGTTTCTTATGAAGTATGTGCTTTTCCTCATTTTTCAGACAACAAAAAGGAAAAAAAAAAATCAGGCCCAGAATTTACGGAAATTGAATAAATATCACCCCTTGAAAATGAAGTAGTTTTGAACTTTCAGGCTTTTTATATTTCCCATTTATGACTTGTGATCACTAGATTCTATCTGGTAATATAAAGCTGTAATGGAAGACAAGAGTTTCCATCTTAATCTTTAGTATATGTACTTAACTGAAGCTGGTGGCAGAGGAAGAGAGAGAATCATTTTTCAGCTAGTTCTTCTGTGACATTGAAGAATGCAGCTTGAGAAGATGGTCTTTGATTTAACCAAGTGTGTAATCAGTGATATCTATGCATTCAGAGGGCACAGGAGAGAACGGAGGCATGACTGGAATTGTTCTCAGTGCTCTTCAAGTATCATCAAGTCTGCAACACCCCCCTTCGCCCTGGCAGCCATCATTTCTTTCCTGGAGTATCTCGATGGCCTCTAACCTGGGCTTCCCATGGCTTCCTGCAGCTTTCTATAATGTATCTGTGCTCCTTCCATATAATCTCCATATAACCAAAATTATAGTTCCTGAAGTCATACCTACACCTGCTTTTTAACCTTTTAGTGCCTTCTCTTTGTCAGTAAGATAAAGTTCAGCATTCTTAAACTCAAGTTCGAGACCTTGTATAATCTGAGTCCTCTGATCTGGCCATAGGGAATAGTGTTCAGGAGAAAAGTAAGTGAACTGTGGATCTCACCATAAATATATTTGTGTAAATGCATATGTAATAATACATTGATATTACTGATATAAATTTTATGCCAATTAAAATTTGATGTATTTCCCCTTAAATATATCAAAATCTATAATTATCAATAAATGCCTATAAGTTTTTACCTCATAAGGTAAATAAGGAATCTTATTATCATAAAGAATCACAAGAAATCTCTTAGATATTTTACAGAATTTTATTAGTTATTTATTTATTTTTATTTTTATTATTTTTTTTATTGTTGGGGATTCATTGAGGGTACAAGAAACCAGATTACACTGATTGCATTTGTTAAAGTCCTTCTTACAATCATGTCTTGCCCCTAAAAGGCGTGTCACACCAAGACCCCACTCCCCTCCCGCCTTCCCGCTCTTTGCTCTTTCTTCCCCCCACCCCTCCCTCCTTCTTTCTCTCTCTGCTCTTTAAACTTTTACAGAATTTTAAAATGCCTGAATTTCTTTTCTTTCATCTTCTTGAAACTATCTGAGTTAAATCCAAATCTAGGCAAAATCTTGTGTTAGTGAACTTCAGAGTATTTCTTTGAAATCACTTTTACAGAAGTCTGTCTGATTAAAATTATTCAGTCATCAAACATAAGGAGGATGTACACAGCATAAAAAAATCCTGTTCTTATGAGTAAACTAGGTATCAGAATCGAAACAATTACCAAGGCCAGGAAATGGTTAAAGGACAGCTAGTTTTCAAAGTCTGATAGTATTTAGGGATCATAATTCCAATTTATTCCTTTCCAACTAGTCCACAGCCACCTGCTTTCAATTTAAAACCAGAATTCAGAAAACATTTAGAAATAAGAATCATTATTTCTAATCTTTTTGTGCCAGCCTAACACAGTACATTTGAGGATACTTATTCAGGTTTTATTCAAAGAAGCAATACCATTATGGTAGGTGATTTATAGGGTCAAACTTTAATGCAAATGTTATATCCTATGTTGCTATACTATTAATTAGCAATTCCACCTATATAGCAGTTGTTTTAAAATAATGAATAAAAAGGATTACACATCAAAGAAGATATGTGCAGATAAAACCATTTATTTTCCATTGCACATACACTGGAAAAATTTTGGAAATACTTTATATATTTAGTAAATAGAAATTTAATGAGCTGTAACAGTAATAAATAGTTCTTTTCTGGTATGTTCTTAAAGTGGAATTTCACAGCTTTTCATCAAAGAAAAAATCATCAGTATCTATATATGGACTAAGATAGGATAGAGGATAATATTCACATCCTTTTCATGTTCTGATTACACGCAGGAAGAAAAATTTGAAATCATGAAAATATTGATAAAAACCAATCACTGTGTGGGAATACTGATTTGTTTTATGTTTTGAACTATTTCTCGGTCCTTAGTCTGCTTTTATCTCTCTGTTTAAACTCTGAATAGCCATAATTCTTCCTTATAATTGTTATGAGTTTGATTCAGCACAGCAAGGACAAGCTAGTTGGTATACATGTGTATTCAATTTTTTTTTTATTCTAAAGATCATAGAGCCAGGCACAGTGGCTCATGTTTGTAACCCACGCACTCTGAGTAGCCAAGGCAAGAGGATTCATTCAGCTCAGGAGTTCAAGATCAGCCTGAGCAAGAGTGAGAGACTCTTTCTCTCTTAAAAATAGAAAAGTTAGCCAAGCATTGTGGTAGATGCCTGCAGTACCAGTTACTTGGGAGGCCGAGGCATGAGGATCATCTGAACCCAGGAATTTGAGGTTGCTATGAGCTAGGATGAAGCTGCAGCACTCGAGCCTAGGCAATAGAGCAAGTCTCTGTCTCAAAATAATAAATTGCTTAAAAAGAAAAAAAGATCATCAAGTAGCACTTCTATGTGTGCAACTTCAGTCTTTTAGTCTAATCAGTGCAATTGAGTATGTTTTGTTGATCTAAATGACAGCTCTGGAAGGCTGTGTACTTGTCATCAAACACAGTCAGGAAATATATTTGACACAATTATATACTGTTAAATCATAAAAATGAGGAATCTATTTTGAACCACTTCATTCCCCAAAGATAAGTTGCTTGCATATAAAGTTATAAACTTAGGCTACTAATTTTATTTATGAGTACTAGAAAGAGTTCTCTGAAATCATTTATCTACTATTTAATAACTAAATAACATGTGTGATGTTACCTAAATTTAGGCTTCAACTTCTCTACCTGTATAATGGAGGAATAGAATTGGTTTATGATAATCTTAAAACAATTAAATTAGACAATTTACATGAAAATACATTAAACATAGAAGGCAGCCCTTTTCTTATTATTTGAGAAACTTACATGATAATTTATTGTATTTATCTTTTATAATGAAATGTTCTGGTTAAGACATATCATAAGATATAACACATGATAAAGAGGATAAAGTAATTTTAAGTAGTATAAGAGCCTGAAAAAAACTTGACAAGTCTCACTCTGAAAGAGTGTGAAGTGTTAGACTATCATGGTAAGCCACTGAAGATAATTTTACACTGTTATGTAACCTAAACTATGCATGCTTATATATCATATCTGAAATTTGTAAAACTCATTGTATAAAGATTCTCATAAATAAAAACATTTATAAACTGATTATGTTAAAGTAAGGCACCATGAAATAGAAATATAAATGACTGCTTAGAGACAATATGAATTACAAAAGAATAAATTCAAAATATTCAAACCTCAATGTATATAAATTTTATAAGCCAATAAGAAAATTTTTAAAAAACTAATGTAAGAACTATTAAAATACACGAATAGACAATTCACATAAGTGGAAATTATGGTAGCTAACAAACTTTTGAAAAAAAAAAAGAATGGCATACAACATTGCAAATCAAAGGAAAGTCATATTTTTAACTGTCAGATTGCAAATAAAATCCTAACATTTTGGAAATGCCATGTGTTATCAATGATGTAGAGCAAAACAATTCAGACTCTGTTCTGGTGAGAATATAAACGAAGTAATTTTTTTAAAAGCAATTGCACATAATTTATTAAAATTGAAGATGTGTATATTCCAAAACTCTTCACTCAAGCTCCAAGTTTATTCCCCGAGGAAGCTTTCACATGAGTAAGATAATTTATTAAGACATTGATTATAGAAGTGAAGTATTTGAAATCAACTAAATGTTCGCAAAAAGGAGATGGTTAATTGTAGTATATTCTATAAATAATGCCGTTCGCTTGTTAAAATATTTGAAGTGGAATTCATGGTTTCATAATTCCAAATTTCAAGCAAGCATACTATTTTGAAGTGATTTATATGTTTGAAATAAAATTGTGAAATACATGAAAAAACAGTATAATTCAAGGTGATACTGTTGTACTAGATACAGAGACACGGGGAAGAAGATCAATGATGGTGAACACAAAGGATTTTAATTATCTGTAATGTTTTTATTTTGAAACTATTGATGAGTCTTTTGTTTTCAGCATTGGTACAGTAGTAAATTTGGGTTAACAATGCTGCTGAAAAGTACTAGGAAAGCTGGGCAAAGAATAAAGCAGCATGTTGGCAAGGTAGAAGGCCGCAAAGCGTTAATGAGCTAAACTTTATAGAATATACAATTCAAGGTTTATTTAGGAGTTTATTTAGGCTTGCTTTGGCTCTGGAGGTATTTGTCAATTCAGGAAGAGGCAACTGAGGGACTGATTCCTTGACAAGTGTTTTCAACAGTCTCATGGAACTTGGGAAGAAAAACCTGGAGTCCAGAAATTTCCAAGAGCAAAAGGTGGGGCTGATAGATTCTCCATCTTTGGGAGAAAGGCCTGAGTGTCAGAAGGCAGAGGCAAGTTTTACCCAGACTGAGGTTAACTCTCAGAGGGACTGAAGTGGAGCCTCAATTAAAATTAATCACGGATATTGGATTGAGTTGATCTGGGATTGTTATTGCCTTGAGGTCCCCAATAGAAACTGCCAGGGTTATAGTTACTTCTGGAGGGAAGACAGAGAGAGCCATGGAAGAGGACAGGAGAGGAACTTGTAGGGGCTGGCAAAAGGGCAAATGTTTTCTCTTTAGCTTGGGCCATGGTTTTCTGCAATTACGTCTATGATGAAATACTTCATATTAGTCAAGGCTAAATATGTCTTTCAAAAAAGTAGAAATACAATAAATCTGACTTATTTTTCAAAAAGAAAATCAGCAATGAAGACAGCACTATTAAGAATTGAGAAATCTGGTTCATAACTGCATACATCTTTGTTATATTGATTACTTTTTGTATCATAAGATTCATAAATTGAAAATTGTAGAAAAGTTAAAAAAAAATGTACATTCTGAGAAAGACAAAGGAAAAAAATCAGTCACGCTAAGGGAGCAAAAATGTCACATCTAACTTTGTTAATAACTTGTAGGTGATCTTTAAAATAGTTGCCAGTTATTTTTTAACATTGTTTACAAGACTTCCACTTCTCACCTTTTGCAGTATTGCTTTTAATCGCATTCCTTTGTTTTGCAGAGAAAGATAAAACATTAGGAAGTCCTTTCACAGGGGTTTGAAAATGCAGCTGGAACTCACTAAGCTAATTCAAATGGTCCTGTAAAGAGGAAGCCACAATATTTACAGCTTTTGTCCTTCAAATTACCTGAAAAGTTACCAAGTAGAAAAAGTTTTAGAAAAGCCATTTCAATGGCAAATCACATTTTTGAAACTTAAAGTTGGTATCTTTTTCATTCTATTGCCAGAACATTTCATTTTATTATATTATGATCTATACACTACCTTTGTCTTTCCTAAGTGATCAACATGGTTGACATTGCCTTCTCTCATTGATTTTGACAAGTCTTCTGATAAGTTACTAGAACATTCTTAAAAGCAAGTGTGTCTTTTTCCTCTCCATTTTCCTAATCTTCTATATATACGGATACAAATTTGTATTCTTATGTCAACCTCCCTGTGAAATGTTTCCTGATATGCAGCATTTGCTGCCTCAAGCACTTGCTTTTCTTGCTTTTATTCCAATCAGCATCTTCTGCTCTTACTGGTTTACTTCTCTGCCTTTACAGTTTAACCAAAGACACATATTTTGACTTAAAAAGCTTATCTTCTTTCAGTAGTAAAGATTCAATAATCCCCAGCTAAATGGTAAATAGAAACAAATATGTCTATACTTAACTCATCATTTGAATGTAAAAAAAGCAATTCTTGATAAACTGGTATGAACAATGACAGTTCTGTTGTTAATACACAAGGGCATATAAAAAACAATAGTTAATAGAGCAAAATTTAGGATAAATATATATTTTTTAGTTTATATACAAAGGAAAACCATCCAGAATCTATACTCATCATGATTATTTGCATAATTTTCGCTTCACAATCACAGATTTTTAAAATAAGCTTGTAGATAACCTTGTCAAGAAACTATTGTATATCAATTTGATCATGTTCCCTATGTTTCTATGCTGTTTTTAAATAGATTGTGGTGGAGGATTTCTCATATTAATACCATCTGGGTAGCAGCTCTTTGATTCTTTACTAATATTAAAGGAAATAAAATTATAGAGAAAGAAACTTACCAGGTTTCACCTCCTTATAGATTTGGGTTCGCTTCATGACACAGACCCATTTGGAAAAGAAAAAGAAAGATAAAGTTTACACAGTTTTCTCTATGGGAGATGATGTCCCCACAAAGATATCCATGTCGTAAACACAAGAACTTGGGAATATGTCATAATACAATGCCAAGTGGACTTTGCATCTGTGATTAAGGACCTTGGAATTGGGAGATTATTCTGGATTACATGAGTGTACTCAGTCTAATTGCACGGTTCTTAAAAATTCTCATCCTTTTCTGGGTGAGGTCAAACACATGATGTGAGGACTTGACCTACTGTTCCTGGCTCTGCAGATAAAGGAAGGAGGCTATAAATCAAAGAATGGGGGAAGATCACTTCACACCAGATTTCCATCAAACCTACAAAGAAGAGCTTATACCCATACTGTAGAAATTCTTCCAAAACACTAAGAAGAGAGGAATCATCCCCAACATGTTCTATGAAACAAACATCACCCTGATACCAAAACCAGGAAAAGACACAACTAAAATGGAGAACTACAGACAAATTTCACTCATGAAATTAGATGCAAAAATACTCAACATATCTTAGCCAATAGATTGCAGCTACGCATTAAAAAAATTATACATCACTATACATCTCTCTTCATCCTAGGGATGCAAGGTCAGTTAAACATACACAAACCCATAAATGTAATTCACCATAGCAATAGAACTAAAAACAAAGATTATTTAATCTTCACAATAGATATAGAAAAAGTATTTTTAAAAATTCAACATCCTTTTTTAACCAGAACATTGAAGAAAATAGGCATATGTGGCACATTTTCTAGGCAGATTGAAGCCATCTATGACCAACGTATAGCTAATATCATACTGAGTGGAGGAAAAGTGAAGGCCTTTCCAATTAGAACCAGAACCAGGCCAGGATGTCCACTATGGCCACTACTATTCAACATAGTTTTTGAAGTTCTGGCCAATGCAATCAGGCAAGAGAAGAATACAGGGGAATGAGGGAGATTCAATAGGAAATGTGTATGAAGGACTAGGTATTTCATCTCAAGTGTAGTGGAGATTTTTTACTTTTGGGCTGGGTAGTGCATGTATGCTGATTCTTTGTTCCATTTTCTTATTTGAATTAACTTTTGCATTTAAAAACATGTTGTAAAACAATGTTCCATGACACAATCTTATAGACTTTGGGGATGCACTGGTAAACACACAAAGATACATACTGTCATGAACTTTACATCCTATTGCAGTAAACAGATAATAAACAAGAAAATAAAACAGGAGAACATACTATTTGCTGTTGTTTGTATTTTTGTCCCATCAAACCTTAGGTTGATGTATAATCCAAAATATTGGAGGTGGGGCCTAATGAGAGACGTTTGACTCATGAGGATGGATCACCCTGTGTGGATAAATGACCTCCCTCCAAGAACGAGACAGTTCTCATTAGTTCACAGAACAACCATGCTTTAAAAAAGAGCCCAGCTCCTCCTTCTTCTCTCTCTTGCTCCCACTCTTTCCACGTGATCTCTGCACAGATCAGCTCCTTTCTGCCTTTTGCCAAGAGTGGAAGCTGTCTGCTGCCTTCTCCAGATGTGGACCCCGATCTTGAACTTTCCAACCACCAGAATCGTGATGTGCAAGTTGCTCACCTTCAGGTGTTTCTTTAGAGCAGCACAAAATGAACTTAGTCATTTAGGGGAATAAAAAGACAAAAGCAAGCACTTACTTTTTCAAAAGAAATGTGTTTTTTCAATATTTGTTTTCTCCAAGAATAATTACTTTCTTTTCAGTTTTCAGGTTTCCTAACTGATGAGAACTTTTTCTCAGATCCACTGAATAAACTAGAGGCAGTTGTTGTATGGTACACGTTTTCTATGCCTTTTAACTTCCTTTTAGATCTCTAATTTTTACTGTCAACATTATTGTAAACAGACTTAATTCCATTTTTAAAAATTCTTGCAATATAAAAAAGAAATAAATTAATAAGGGAGAGTGAAATATAAGTAATCCTCACACTTTCAACAGATTGAACACGAAAAGTGCATGTCTTAGTTATTCATTTATAGCATAAAGCATTTTTCCTTATTTCAGTAATGTTAAAAATGTTAATCAAATACTAATAACAATAAAAGATAAGAATGCCCAGTTCAAAAAAAGTTAATTCAAATGCCAAGAAGTAATAAAAATATTTTGATAACAATAGTTATCTAACACATATGCTATAAACTAATAATTTAATTTATAATTCAGATATATAAAACATTTATGTCTGCTAAAATTGGAGAATTAAGATAGCTGTGCTACAACAAACTAAATAAAACACAGCATATCCAGATGATTATCATCAAAAATATCATTTTGAAAAATGTTCGAGCCCATGGAAAATATGCGTATGAGAATATTCAGTGAAAAATGAAGGGTATAAAATTCTTTTCTGTGACAAATTTACTGCTCCCAATTATGCAGTGTACACAGACTCACAGAAATATATAAATAATGGTTGACATTTAGTGAGTACATACTTTGTAACAGACACTGAGCTGAGAATTTTATCAGAATTATTTCAGTAAATCCTCATAAGAACTCTTTGATGTAGGTACCAATATTATCTACATTTGACAGATGAGGGGAGTTTTAGAGAGATTAAGCTCAGAAGCCTACTTACTGTGGAATCCAGGATTTGCAAGAAAGAAGTCGGACTCCGAAATGTATGCTGCTAGTTACTATGTCAACTTAAAAGTCAACTGAGGTTACTCTTTATGATAAAAATATAATTATGTAGGAACTAAAATCATCATCGTGTTTCTAGTGGCAAGGACAATGCTCTCCCAAATATTATGTTCGTTCCCAGGGGCTTACGTTATCACGTTCTTTTGACTCCGAGAGAGCGCGTTCATTATGGCCCGGAACTGTGACTGTGAGAAACTTCCGCTGTTGTGAGTCTTTGGGCATCCTAACCCCGGAAACAGTTTCATTGTTTCTTGTTACCTTTTCTTCCAAGTTAGAACTCACTAATCCTCTGTTTCCCCCCTCCACTCACTTCTTTTTTTTTTTTTTTATTCTACCTTACTTTGATTCACTATTCTTCTCCTATGCAGAATAATTTATTTTCTGTTTCCTTTCAAGTATGTTGCATGGGAGAAACCTTTCCAGAGATTTTGCTAGATTAAAATCTTCCAGAAATGGTTGATAAAGATTTATGTAGTATTTTAAAAGGTTAGGGTAGTCTAAAGAGAATACATACATATATACACACACATATATGTATGTGTATGTGTGTGGAGAGAGAAGGAAAGAACCAAATGCAAATGAGAAGTGTACATTTGGAAAAATTTTCAACCTCATTAGGAATTAAAGACAGAGAAATAGGGTGGCACCTATGGCTCAAAGGAGTAGAGTGCTGGCCCCATACGCTGGAGGTGGCAGGTTCAAACCCAGGCTCTGCCAAAAAAGAAAAAAAAAAAAAAGACAGAGAAATATATGTAGTCCCAGTGTTATGTTCACCTCAAAAATAAGACAAGCTTTAAAATTACGTTTGTTAAACATATTTTACCTATGATAATATAAGCCCTTGGGATTTTACATAATATTGGGGACAATATACCTATGAAAAAAATGTTCTGGCAGGAGTACTTGCTGTTGTGAACTTTATGTCATTACTTCTGTCGTGTAATTTGACATTATATTGAAATGAATCTTAGTACTATATTCATACATTTTCCATTTTCCCCGATTTTAAATTGCATTTAAAATGCAAGCCAGGAAACTGTGAACACTGCAGGTGTTTCAATTATCACACACCACAGAAAGCATTAATTTGAGAAGCGTAATGCTCCATGGATCGTGTTACGCAATGTCAGGAAGTATTCCACAGCAAAATTGTCTTGGGACCAAAATTTCCTCTTATAATATGCTATGAAATCATTCCCCAGCTCACCATAATGCAGAATGGCAGAGCACTGAGCTTGTTTTCCTAAACTGGATGGACCGATCTGGGGGTGATAGAGACAGTGACAGATGAAGTTTCCCTTGATAGTCTGCGCCTCATCTCTTGCTTGATCCCAGTTCCTAACAGAACATGGACCAGTCTGTGACCCAGGGATTGGGGACTCTAGCCCTAGTGGATGGGTGCTAGTCCTTCTTCTAAGTCATTCTCCTTTAGATACTCATAAAGAATTGCAGAAATGGAAAAGGTCAGTGTCACCAACTTGTTCAATAATATTCTTTGAAAATGGAGAATTTATTTGTCAATCAGTAAGCAAATCAAGAAAGACACTACAAGGTTATTTTAAACCCCTGTGGTGTCATTGTTATAAATCTTTTGAGATTCTGTGCTCGTGCATATGAGAAAAAACAATTACAAAACATTAGTGGTCAATAAGTTATTTTCATTAGCCAAAATGCAAGGAGAAATTTGTAAGTAGTTTATGGTTTATTTTTAAGATTCCAGGAATTCATTTCATCTGAATATTAATATGACACCCACAACAGTATGCCAGTTTATTCACCAGAGTCAATTATACCCCTCTCCCTATATACCTTGTACTTTCTTCAGAGATCAATTCAGTGCAAACCACATTATTTATTCAAGATGACATTAAGAAGTTCATTCTTCACAAGAATAAACGCTGGGGATGTTAATGCTAGCACTTCATTTTCTGTGGGCTGCTTATACTTAAATAGAGCAGAAGAGTGCTTGGCATTTTCATTGCATTTTTCATTTCAACATGTGATTACGGCCTTCTATTTGTGGGAAGTCACTTCTGAAAGATTTCCCAATTAAATTCAAATTTTAAATATTATACTTCTAGGTTTCCAAGTAAGCATCCTCAGCATGAATTGATTATTTGCTACCTTTTGATGGAAGTAATAAAATGTTCTCTCAAGGGAGTTTAAAGGAAAAACAAAAATAGAAAGCTCTGCACAACATAAGGGAAGTCACAATAGTCATATAAAACTCTGAGTAAAACAAATCTCCTAAAGAAACAGATGGGTCTCTTTACAATAAACTGAGCATTTTTATGGTCCACTGGAGCACACACTATAAAGTATCAATGAGGAAGGTTAGATACGTCTCTAAACTAAGGTTCTGTCTTTCGAAGGGATAGTAAACAACTCCAAGATGTCTCCAACAGGCTGTTTAGTTCCTGCTACATAGACAGCAAATATAGAACACTAACTTTGGGTGAGACAAAATCCATTCTTTTCAGGATTATACAAATAATTGTTCCTTGCTGTCACCTACTCAGGATTAATACTATTTACGCAATTAACTCTTGAAGCTCTTGGCCCCAAAGCTATTGCTGATCATTCAATTTTATACATATTCACTTTCTGAAGCTGTTTCTAGAACCATCAGCAGAGATTTCTTATAAGTTGCATAGAAACCTTTTGAAAACCATCAGAAAAATACCAACTGAAAAACTACAGGTGAATTTTGAAATTGGAGAAAAATCTATCTCAGATAATTTAAAGGAACAGTCATACCACCCTTGCTAATATTGACAAAAAAAAAAAAAAACTTGGGTGTATCTCAAAAATATGGAGAAGAAAGATTATTTCATAAAAGAAATAATCAAAAAATTGTATTTTGTTATTCTAAATAAACACCATGTGAAACAATAATTTAATCATACTTTAACCAAACAGATAAATGCAATTTCATAAATAGAAGCATATTTCAAATCATTATGGAGCAAATCTATAGCACATGCAGTTAATTTATCTTTACTTTAGAAAATACTGTGAAGAAGAAAAAGTAGTGATTACATTCTTAAACTTTTAAAAAGGATAAATTCTGCTTCTGCAGGAGACATATAATAGTAATTAATCTCAAAATTAAAAGAAATTGTTCTAATGTAAGTTTTTATAAATAGTATATTTTAAAATTATGTTTGTAATTATGCTTTTGATTATCTAAAAAGTAAAACTTGTAGTTGGAGAAAAATGCAATTGTTACAAATGGTATACAATGAAAAAAAAATTCCCCTCAATCAGCACTAAATCCCTTCTCTCTTAGAATCAAGAAAAACGAAGTGGTAAAGCAAAATCTTTACACAAACACAATCACATCTTTGAAGTGATTTTCCATATATTATAATGTAAAATAATTCCACAATTGATATAGTTCTACCATATTGTTGTTAAAGACCAAAATGCACCCTGCCGTATGTGTACATCACAATTTATTTTTAGTTTTACAGTTTGCAACATTTTGATCTTACCCCAATGTTAACATTAACTTGAATTTGTGTGTTAACGTGGATAAATGTATGTATAGATAAAAATAAGATTTCATCACTTTTTTTTTTTTTTTAGAATTTCTGTTTTAACTTTATTGACACCAATACCATTCTAACAGGTTGTCTGAGCCAACCAGTTGTGGTCTTTTACATAACAGGTAGTAAATGAGAATAAAGAATAATACGTAGTTCTTTGTGAAAGTGTCATCTAGTTGAGATGTCCAGGCTGACATGTCTTCAGGATGTTTTGTGGGGCACTTTATGCATCCCAATTCATAGGAAAAAGGTCCATTCTGAGTCAATGATCCTGGTTTGGACCATAGAATAGCCAGGATGCTCAGAACTATTGATTGTAAGATATGATATTTTGAATAGAAAAAATATCCCATGTTCATTTACGGACTGGAAGAATTAATATCATTAAAAATCTCGTATTACTCAAAATGTTCTACAATTCAATGCCATCCTAATCAAAATTCCAATGTCATTTTTTTCAAGGAAATTGTAAAATAATACTAAATTTTGTGTGAAACCATAAAAAACCCTGAATAGCCAAAGCAATCTTGAACAAAAAGAAAAAGCTGGAAGAATGCTACTAGACTTCAAAATCTATTCAAAAGTTATAAATACCAAAACAGTATGATGCTGACATAAAAATGGATACATAAAATAATGGACATAATAGAAATCCCAGAAAGGAATACACAAATTCATAGTTGGTTGATATTCAGTGAAGATCCCAAGAACACACAATGGGGAAAAGACAGTCTCTTCAATAAATTGTGCTGGGGAAATTGATTACCTACCTGAAAAATAATATAATTAGACCCTTATCTCACACCATATAAAAATCAATTAAAGGTAGATTGATTACAATGTGCTTCCCAATTCATAATTGGTCATGAAAGCAGCCCAAGTGTCCATCGACCCATGAATGGATTAACAGATTGTGGTATAATATATACCATGGAATATTGTACCACCATAAAAAAGATGGAGACTTTACCTCTTTAATGTTTACATGGATGGAGCTGGATCTTATTCTTCTTAGTAAAGTATCTTAAGAATGGAAGAAAAAATATCCAATGTACTCAGTACTATCATGAAAACAATACATAATCACCCAACTTTCATATGAATGATAAAAGATAATTATACCACAGAAGGAAGGAGAGAAGAAGAGGGCGAGGAGAGGGGAGGGAGATGGCCATGGTGGGATCTCACCTATTGTGCATATTGCTAGAGTACATGTCAAATATATGAAGAGTAGAGTATAAATGTCTGAACACAACAATTAAATAAGTGAGGTGAAGGCTATGTTAATCAGTTTGATGTAAACATCCCAAATTGTATATAAAATCAGCACATTTTACCCCATACATGCAGTAATATACACAGTTATGATCTAATAAAAAATGAAGAAATCCAGAAGAAACTAAAAAACGAATAAAAAATAAATTAAAAAAATAAAAAACGGTAGATTGAAAACTTAAACATGAGACCCCAAACTAGAAGTATTTGAAGAAAAAATAGTATGGAGAAGGCTCCACAACATTGGTTTAGATTTCTTGGATGTGACCCCAAAGGCACAAGGAACAAAAGCAAATATAAACAATTGAGATTATATCATACTTAAAAGATTCTGCACAGCAAAGAAAATGATTAATATAGTTAAGAAACAACCTACATATTGGAAGAAAACATTTCCAAGCCATAATTTCGCCAAGGGGATTATATCCAAAATATGTAAAGAACTAAAAAAACTCAATAGCACGAAAAATAATAACCAATTAAAAGAGGCAAAAGACATAGATATGTCTTAAAATAAGATACACAAATTAACAAAAGATATATGAAAAAATGTTCCCGTTACTAATTTAGGGAACTGTAAATTAAAATCACAGTGAGATACTACCTCACACTTGTTAGAATGGCTATTTTCAAAAAGAAGAACTACCTTAAGTCTTGGCAAGGATGTGGAGATAAGGGAATCCTGGTGCAGTCCTGTCAGGAATGCACCAACCATTGTAGAAAACAGTATAAAATCTTTCTCATATAACCCAAAATAGAGTGGCTAGAAGTCCTAACATTTCTATTTGTGGGTATATATACAAAGAAATTAAATTCAATATGCCAAAGAGATATTTGCCTTCTCATGTTCACTGCAGCACTATTCACAATGGCTAAGATATGGAAGCAAATTCAGGGTCCACCATTAAAATAATGAATTTTAAATATGTGATATTATATAGGTATATCTCATTTTATCTCACTTTGTTTTATTGAGCTATACAAATATTCCAATTTTTACAAATTATTTACCAAAAAATACATTTTCTACAAATTTGTGGCAATCCTGATTTAGGCAAATCTGTACCATTTTCCAGAAATGTCTATTTACTTCATTTCTCTGTTTCACATTTTGGTAATTTTTGAAACATTTCAAATATTATTATTATATGTTATGATTATCAGCGATCTTTAATGTTACTATTATAATTCTTTTGAGGACCAAGAACCATGTCCATGTAAGATGGAAAACTTAAATGCTGTGTGTGTTGTGACTGCTCCACAAACCAGCTGTTCCCCATTTCTCTCCCATTTCTTTGGCCTTTCTGTTTGCTAAGAACCAACAATATTAAAAATATAGATAGTTAACAACCTTACAGTGACCTTTAAGTGTCTAAATGAAAAGAAGGGTCACAAATCTGTCACTTCAAAAGTTAAAAATGAGTAAGTTTAGTGAGGAGGACATGTCAAAAGAAAAGCTGAACACTAAGTCTCTCTCATCAGTTATCCAAGTTGTGAATACAAGGAAATGTTCTTAAAGGAAATGAAAAGTGCTACTCCAGTGATCCCACAACTAATAAGGCAAACACCCCTTTTGCTGGTAATGAGAAAATTTTGGTCCTCTGGATAAAAGACCAACTCATTCACAACATTCCTTTAAATGAAAGCCTAAGCCAGATCAAGGCTAACTGTCTTTAACTCTTTTAAGGCTGAGAGGACTAAGGAGAAAAGTGTGAAGCTAGCAGAAGTGGGTTTGTAAGGTTTAAGAAATGTACTCAACTAAATTACATAGGAAAGCTATAACCCAATTTTAGCCCAAGAATACGGAGAAAGGGGAGGGGGGGAGGAGGGAGGATGGGTGGAGGGCGGGCAATTGGTGGGATCATGTCTATGGTTTATCCTATGAGGGTACATGTGAGTCTTTCTAAATGTAGAATATAAATGTCTTAACACAATAACTAAGAAAATTACATGAAGGCTATGTTAACCAGATGGATGAAAGTATTTCAAACTGTATATAGAAACAACACATCATACCCCATGACAGTATTAATGTACACAGCTACGATTTAATAAAAAAAAAAAAAAAGAAAAAAAAAGAAAGAAAAGTAGCTATTCTCAATAACATAAAAGTGCAAGATCAATATAGAAAACAACAGCCTTATATAGGAAGAGGATGCCAGCCAGGACTTTCATAGCTAGAAAGGAGATGTCAATGCCTGGTTTCAAATCTCCTTGTCTGGGTGTGGGGATTGAGGAGGGTAATGCAGCTAGTGACTTTAAGTCAAAGCAAATGCTCATTTATCATTCTGAAAATCTTAGAGCCCTTACGAATTATGCTCAGTCTACTTTGCCTGTGCTCTAATAAAGGAACAACAAATCTTGCCTGACAGCACATATTCACAGCTTGGTTAAATGAATATTCTAAGCCTGCTGTTGAGAACTCAGAGAACAAGATTCTGTTCAAGTTATTAGAGCTCATCAGCAATGTACCTGGTCATCCATCTCATTCTGTGCCTGGATTAAGAAGTAATATTGACAGTCAAGTCTTTTTTATTCAAACACTACACTTTCTTTTTTGAGAAAGAGTCTCACTATATTGCCCTCAGTAGAATACTGTGGTGTCACAGCTCACAGCAACCTCAAACTCTATTGGCCTTAAGTGATTCTCCTGCCTCAGCCTCCCAAGTAGCTGGGACTACAGGCACCTGCTACAACACTTGGCTATTTTTTGGTTGCAGTTGTCAGTGTTTAGCTGGCCTAAGCTGGGTTTGAACCCACCACCCCTCAGTGCATGTGGCTGGAGCCATAACCACTGTGCTATGGGCGCTGAGCCTAAAAACCACACTTTTTAAGGCTATAGCTGCCATAAGTGGTGATTCCTCTGTCAGATCTGGGCAAAGCAAGTTGAAAGCTTTCTGGAAATGATTGATCATGCTAGATGTCTTTAAGAAAATTCAGAATTCATGGGAGGAAGTGACAATATCAAATTAACAGGATTTTGGAAGTAGTTGATTCCAGCACTCACACACGCTTAGACTACTTTGGTTAGAATTTCAAAATACAAATTTAGAATGGTCCATGTTCTGTGAAGCAGTATTGTGAAGATAGTATAAATTTCTGATTGTATTCTAAATTCTGATTATTAGAGGCAGTGTAATGTTAATGCTTTTGGAGCAAGACTATCTAGGCTGGAATTCTGGTTTGACAATTACTACTGATATAACCTGTGAAATTGCCATAACAAGTCTAAGTCTCAATTTCCCTCTCCCTAAATATATAAAAGTCCTGTGTACTGGGCAGCGCCTGTGGCACAAACGAGTAGGGCTCCAGCTCCATATGCCAGAGGTGGCAGGTTCAAACTCAGCCTCGGCCAAAAACTGCAAAAAAAAAAAAAAAAAAAAAAGTCCTGCATACCTAACTCTTTCAAGGATCAATTGAATAGCCTTAAATAGTTAGAAGTTCAAAATAAGGACTCAAAAAATAGCAGTGATCGTATATTTCATTGCCTTTAAACATTGCAGTAGTTTAATGTATATGGTATTTTATGCAAAATTGCCGTATGTGTGGTAGGCCTATATCATTGAAAAATTTAATACACCACATTCTGGTTGGCATTGTCAGCTAATATTGAAATTTGGCATAAACAATTTGCTTTAAAAATACAGGCCTTTGTTTATTTCATGAGACTGTGCACAAATAGGGATGCTAGGTATAGTAGAAATAATCTACTCAGCTAAAGTTAGTTATTCCTTTAATTTTCAGACATAAACGTAATGAACAATGTAGTTGCATTAATATGACCTTTCATTATAATCAATTAGGTTTCAGGAGAATCTTTGAAAAATAATATTCATGCTCTTGATTTCTTTTAGAGCAAAAGAACAAGCTAGAATCACCCAGATTTTTTCTCTTATGTCCTGGATAACTTGAAAAGAATTTTCTCAAAACATTTAACTCTGGAGGAAAAAGTTATGTGTTCTGTACTCTAGGTCACAGATTATTACCCCTACATGTGTGTTGAAGTTTGCCATTTATGATATTCCATAAATAAGGAGTTTAAAGATTAACTATTCCTTCATCTTTCTGATGTTCCTCTAAAAATGATAAAAAGATAGAAATTCTATTGTCAGGGCAGGGTGTTTCAAGTGATGGCAGAGAAACTGGCATTTCATTGAAAGACTACAAAGTGTGAATTAAAAAAGGTGGTAATTTCTTCAAGGTGACTCAGTTCTGAGTAGAACTGAAAAGGGATGGTAGATGGAAGAGAAGGATGGACCCCACTGCAGATATAATTAAGTAATAGAAATTTATTGATAATTTGATACACCTACAGGTGCACCTGCACGGGGCTCTTGTGGTGGGCCAACAAGAAGCCTCGAATAGCGGGAAGAAGCCTTTTATACCATTATTCTGCATAGTCATGGTGACCAGCAAGCTAGCACAATACAGAAGCCAATCATAGCAGTTAGAACTGGGTCGCAGTGTAGGGGTACATATTGATTCATACATCACAAGATATATCACAAGTACATTAGTTCATAATCATAAAATGGGGTATGCCATAGGGGTTTACAAATTCAGGGTGGGGGTACATGTTTACTTAGGGTACATTTGCTCATAGTTCAGGGGTATAAAACAAGTGTTGGGTAAATTTCTGAGAACAACTCAGGCCCTTTTAATCCGGGGCTTTATTTGGAATCCACCCCTCTCTTCCTCAATCTCTCTCTGCAAACTTCCTCAATTTCAGGCTGTTTCTCTACCCTTGAGAGGGCTGGAACTAAAAGCCTAGGAAAGCCTTCCTTTTCAAGGGTAGGAGGCTTGTTCCCCATGGGTCTTAGGGAGGGGGTCAAGAGCTGGGGGCTTGCTTATTACAGAATCAGCCATGTTTTGTTTAGGTGGTATGTGGTAGGTGTTCAGCCCAGAACCAGAGATGGTTAAGTGACAGTGTGATAGAGTGGAGAATTCTCATTTCCTCCCTTGCTTAGTTCCACTCCTGCCTAATGTGCTCAGCTCTAGAATTCTTCTAATCCCTTTTCCCCACTGAATGCCTTTCCTAGGGTGAAGGAAGAGATACTATCTAGAGAAATCCCATGCAGATCATGACCTAAGGACCTAAATCGGGGTGTCTAACCTGTGGTCTGCCCTCTGCATGAAGATTGTTAACGCATTGTTTTGCTTGTCCGTGGTACTGGATATCACAAAAAGTATGCCTGAACCTTTTCTTTGCTCATCAGCTTTGTTAGTGTTTCCATATTTACTATGCGGCCCAAAGCACCACTTACTCTCCCCATATGTTGCAGAAAAGAAAAAAGTTTTGATACAAATGATCTTTATTGTAGACTTTTGACAAATACTCGTTATCAAGCTTAACTTCTACTTCACCATTTAGCTAATGCCTTCAATTTCTGAGCCTTTCTCTAATTTTATTATAAGAATCTTGCTTCTAATTGCCTTCTCCCTTGGATTCAGCTATTTTAAGCCTTCACCATTCCTTTCCTCTTTCCTCTTCATCTTTTAAAAGAAATGTTGAAATTCTGTTTATTATAGTTATCTCTTTTTGTTCTATCTGCCTTTGTGTATTTAATATACATATATATTTTGTTCATGTAGTGGAATTTCTTGAGTGAGCAAATATAAACACTTACGTTCAAGTTTCTATGCTTATTTTGAATTTTTTCTTTAAATAAAATTCATAGTCCTGATTTTTCATGCATATAGCTGGTAAAATTACAGATCAGTTTATCAAAATTGCCAATTAAAATACCTTACTAGTTATTCATTTAACCACTTGTATTGTATTAAAGTAATTCAGAATCTTAAAAAACAGAAGTAGTTTATTTAGCAAAATTTTTTAATAAAAAGTCTTTTTATAATTAAACTTTTATATAAAGAGACTAAACATATTTACTTTTCCGGGTTCCCTATTTTCTCTAGGTTTCTCATTTTTTACAGTAATCTTATTTTCCATAACCAAGCACCACACTGCTCATTCAAATCTTTTATTTACATTTTTCTCCTTTACTGTATCAAGAACTTTGTCCATTTCCCCCATTTATGTACCAAAATCTTAACTATTCTTCAAGATTCTTCTAAAATACCACACTTTCTTTTTCTTTAACAACATGTCTCCTTGTTAAACAACAGAAGCTTTCAATTCATCATATTTTTGAAAACCCCAGTGCCACTACCTTAGTTTATATCTGCGTTTGCTCTTTCCTGAACAATAATGGAAGATTTCTATCTGGATTTTTGCTACTTGTATAAAAAGTACTTCTTAAGAACATACTTCTATAAGAACTGCTCTCCCTACAACTTTCTTAAGGAATTTCCTTTTGGAAAGCTTTTCCTTGTTTTGCTTATAATTACTCGTAATAAAACCAAGTAGCATCACATGAATACCGATACTCTTCTGGTCTTAATATCACCTCGGACTTTATCCATTCCTCCATCTCCCCATTCCACGTCACTACATATGTCCTACTTCAGGACGTCCTCATAGTTAACATGAGATAGTTACAAATTTATTAATGGAAAACTGATTTTTCTTCTGACAATGTAAAATGAATATTGATCTAATATTTAAACCAAAGGATAACCAGATTATTATTATACTAGTTGACTAAGTGATATTAGCTAAGGAATGAAATGAGAATGACAACAAGAAGAAAAGGTCAAGGGTGATTCTAATATTGGAACCTGGGAAATTGGGAAGACAGTTCCAAGGGGTGGGGAACCTGTGACCTTGGGGCCATATGTGGCCTTCTGGATCCTTAAGGGCAGCCTTGTGACTGAATCCAAATTTTACAGAACAAACCCTTTTTATCGAAAGGGGTGTAGAAGAGGTGCGGACACGGTAGTTCACTCCTGTAATCCTAGCACTCTAGGTTGCCTAGGTGGACAGATTGCTTGAGCTCAGGAGTTTGAGACCAGCCTGAGCAAGAATGAGACCCCTCTCTAGAACAACTGGGCTTTGTGGAGGGCTCCTGTACTTCCATCTACTTGGGAGGCTGAGGCAAGAGGATCTCTTGAGTCCAAGAATTTGAGGTTGCTGTGAGTTATGGCAGTACAGCACTCTAAAGTGGGTGACAGAGGGAGATTCAGTTTCTAAATAAATAAAAATAAATAGATACATAAATAAATAAAAATAAATAAATAAAAAGGGTGCAGAATAGAAAGATGAGGCTTTTCTTGCCTCTTCTGGTACTTAAAACAGAGTAATCTTGAAATCAGAATGCTAGAGGTTCCCCAGCCCATGTTTTCCATATGTTCTGAGAAATTAATGTTGGTATACTTATGAGGAGACACTAGTGAGGGCAAAGAAGCATGGTTGGAAGTGAGAGCAATTAAGAAGAAGTGAGGTTTACATATGTTCCCTGGAAGTCATTTAAATTAGAGCAAATCTCACAAAATCACTTAAATAACTGTTTATTTACATCGGTATTTTAAGGTATTTGTGTTTTCCACATGAGCTCTATGTTTTGCTATGACATATTTATGTAACTCATGCATTTCAGACAAAATCATGGGGTTCCTTATACTGATTCACCTATTCCACATCTATAAACTTTTAAAAATCAACTTCCTTTCCTAAAATTGAAACCAATGCATCTTTTCAGAAATGCAACAAAGGACTAGATTATTGTTATTCAAATTCAAAAAAGAATAATAAATAATGTAGGAGATTCTTTCTGATATTTAAATGCTATTTGGATAGTAGTCTGCAATATTGTGCCTCTTGGTTGTCATGGCAACTGCATCTCAAATTTATAGTATCAAATCTTCATTTTCTATGCATTTCCAAAGACAAGAGTATATAAAATAATAGGTTACATAGTAGATCTTTTTTTAAAATTTTGATGTGGTAGATACAAATACATTTTATGCAATATAAATTGAAGGGATAACTGCTCTACAAAGTGAAAATATGAAAGTTGGGAATTGGACTAATAGGGTATTTATTGTTCACCCATTTTAAACAACAGTTGTGTTAAAAAATTGTGCATTACTCAATCAGAAATTCATTTGCATGTTTTATGTAATATTAGGTCTCTTATCAATAACCAGTTGAGATATTTTGAAGCTGTTAATGATCATATCTAGTTCTATTTAGCTACAATCATATATTCCATTGTTTTATAACCTTTTCACTGACACATAGATGCCTAATATATTAAATAACTATCCTTTATATGTATTGTTCTCTATAAAACAATAATCTCGGTACTGTAACTTTAATATAGCTTATGTCAGGATTTGGCTTGTTACATGAAGGATAGTCATTTATAGAAATCTTTTAATGACATCTTTAGGGCCAACGATTGGAAGTATGAAAGAAAGGAATGAAGGATTTCAATCATTAGTCGAAGGTTCTGTTTGCTGTGTAGGTAGAAGCACCTTCTTTTACTTACAGCAGTGATGTCGAAGAAATGTATAATAGAAATAATTCCCAAGAGAATTTGTGGTTTAATGCATTCGTGTAGAATGTTGGCCCTTGTAAACTCTAACACCCTCTCTTACTTGAAAGCTTTGATAATTTCATGAAATTTGTTGCCTTGTTACAGACTCATGAAGAGAAAAAGACAGCAGCAGGACCTGATATGTTTTAAAAACCAATATGAGCTAAAATAATGTTTATTACTTAGGACTATTTTACCCAGGAATACTATAATAATTTCTATATAAGCAATTAGAATATAAAAATTATTCATCAAAATTGGTGCTCTCTAGAATGACTTGCTATAAGTATTTCAAGCAATGCTGAGCAAAAAGTGGCAGCATTGATTTCTTCCTCAGTGAGGAAATGGGTAATGCACACGGCCTGTGACAACGTGCAGCTGTATGTTGATGGAGATAGCCCTCTCTCCTATTTGTGACTGCATGCAGCTCGGGAATGAACCATTCTGGCTGAAATGATTGGTTTTGTTGCCCTTCTGATTTTGCTGAACTCACTATTTTAAAAAAATCTGAATCAATAAGCTATTCAGGCAATTGTGCAGATATGACTTTTTATTCTTAAGTCGATTTGACATATGGTGGATTTTAGCATGAATCTAATCAGAGGAGAGGCCCATTTCCAAGCAGTGAGCTCCAGGCTAAGATTTCCTTTGCAAGTAAGTCTAGAAATCCTTGTATTAAAATGACTCTGACTAAACAGGGGGGAAAAAAATCATGTTGCTGAAAGGTACCTCCAAAACCTAAGACTTCTGCAATAACCTTTGCTTATGTGATCCAAATACCGTTTCTATCTGGGCCTTGAATCTTTTTAATTTATAGTTTAAAAAAAATACTTTCTCTCAATGCCACTTTTGCTTTAATGATGACTTAAAACATTCAGATTGCTCTCAACCTTTGGAAAGAGCAGGGGGTTTGGGTTAAACAACTGTTCACGTATGATCCTACTACTGTGTAGTTGTGTGACCTTAAACAATAATTATATTAATTTAAATTCACCTACAAAATCAGAACAATTATTACAACTAAGAACGCCTTTGTAAGAAAAAAATAAGATAAAATATTAAAACAACTGCTCTGGTGCCTAGAAAACAACAGGCATCTGCTAATTATTAATTTCCTTCTTTCTTTTCATTCCCCACTCTAGTCTCAAATGAGAAATTACCTTGAACTTTGCCTGTCATTAATGTATATATTCTGCTGGACAACAAGAAAGGAATCAGGCTAAAAGCTGGGTTGAATAGACACCAAAAAATTTCTTGGAGCAAGCATTTCAAGTAGGTTATAAATATCACAAGGAAACATATGTAATGATAGTTTTTAGAACATCTGCACAAACAAAATAACCATTTAAGTAAACAGAATAGTGGGGACTATGCTTTTTTTTTTTTTCCTGCAGATATTTGGCTTGAGCAGCTACCCTTTGATTTATGTAATTTTATCATTATCCTGCAACTGCTTTCATTCTGAATTATTCATTCAACATAAGCTAGCAATAAAGGCAATGCATTTCTTCAGCTAAAAATTCTCTGACATTAAGAAGATGGTTTACATGAATCACAGAGGTTTCTTTTTCTTCCATTTTATGGTCTCAATGGATGTTGCTCTTGGACAAACCACGTTCTGGAAAAAAAATTATCACAGCTCAAAGAAAAAATATTAAAACAACATAGAATTGGATTGTCTTTGAGCCATGTCCTTGAATGGCCACTGATTTCTTTTCTTGGCTCCCTGCATAAATGGAGAGAGTTTCATTGAAAGGCCTGTAATGAGAATAACAGCACAAATATTGGCTTGTGTTGATATAGTTACTCCAGATGGTTATGTTGGTTTTGCATGTGTGTGGTATGTGTGTGTATGGAAAATGCATGTGCACATATAATTGGTTCAGCCTATGCTTTCAAATGTGAAATCAAGGAATAATGGATCATTAGTATAGTATTTCAAGAATTTATCAATAAATCCCGTATTAATTTACGTAGCACACTGAAATTTGAGCAATTGTGGGTTTTTAAAAGATTCTTTAAAACTATATGTTTATAGGTTGTGATATAAATATAAATATACACATATATATTTTCTTTTGCATAGGACATGCAATGGCTGTGCAATGTTGAAATTATGATGATTCTATTATTTAGTGGTGCTTAATGTTGAATGTTACTAGAAACTTAGAATTACTCTTGAAACTAGAATTCCTTATCTGTTAAAATATATTTATATTGCAATTTGAGATTTTCTATTAGTATTCTCTGTCTTGATCTTTCACTTATATTTAAAGATTATCCTTTTAATTTTGACTTTTGTTAATAAGAGTAGACACAGTATTTGGACCACAGACATGCTTCTCTGGAAATAGATTCACTTTATGGGTCTTATGGACACAAATACATGGAAAGTCAATCAGTGTTCATGGATTGGAAGACAGTATTTTCAAAATGTCTCTACTAACCAAAGTGATTTATAGATTCAATGCTATCCCCATCAAAATCTCAATTGCATTTTACAGAAATAAAAATAATCCTAAAATTCATATGGAACCACAAAGTCCCCAGATAGCCATAGCAATAAAGAAGATGAAAAAAACACTGGAGTTATAACACTACTCAACTTTAAAATATAAACAAAGCTCTACTAATTAAAACAGTATGTCACCTGCAGAAAACAGACAGATAAACCAACAGAACACAACAGGAAGCCCAGAAATAAACCCACACATATACAGTCAACTGATCTTCCATAAGAATGTTAGGAATATGCAGTGGGGAAAAGATAGCCCCTTTAATAAATAGTGTTAAGAAATATTAATATCCACAAGCAAAAATAATAAAATTAAAGTTTAATGTTATGCTGTAAACAAAAATAAGCTAAAAATAGATTAATGACTTAAAATAAGACATGAAATTATAAAACCCATTGAATAAAACATGGGATAACTTGTCTTGACCTTGATCTAGGCCAGTGGTTCTCAACCTGTGGGTTGCAACCCACGGAAACAGTATTAAAGGGCCATGGCATTAGGAAGGTTGAGAACCACTATTCTAGGCAATGATTTTCTTGAACATGACATGAATAATAAATAGGGTAACAATAGCAAAATTAGGTATGTGAGAGTGAGATTGCATCCAAATAAAAAGCTTCTGCATAGCAAAGGAGAAAATAACAGAGTGAAAAGGAAACTCATGAAAGGGAAGAAAATATTTCTGAAACATATTTGATAATGAGTTAATATCCAAAACATAAAAGAAGTCCTACAACTCAATAGGAAGAAAAAAATAAGCTGATTTAAAAAAAAGGCAAAGGACTTGGATAGATACTCTGTAAAAAAGACATACAAATAGCCAACAGGTATATAAAAAGATGCTTGACCTCACTAATCATCAGGCAAATATTTACAAATCAAAATCTTATATAATACAGCATTAGCTTATGCCTATTAGAATAGCTTTTATTTAAAAAAAATATTGGTAATGATGTAGAAAACTTCAACTTATTGTACATTGTTGGTGGTAATATAAAATGGTGCAGCAGTTATGCACAATAGTATGAAAGTTTTTCAAAAAATTAAAAATAAAGCTACCTTATGATCCAGCATTTTTACTACTCAGTGTATATACAAAACAACTGAAATCAGGTTCCCTAAAAGATATCGGCACTCCTAAGTCCATTGTATTATTATGCATAATATTCAAGATATGCAGACAAACTAAATATCCATTGAGGGATAAATGGATTAGCAAATATGGTATATTCAGAAACGCAGATAGTCCTCAACCTTAAAAAGTAAGGAAATTCTGACATAGACAATAACATAGATGAACCTGGAGAACATTATTTTTAGTGAAATAAACCAGACACAACAGGACACATACTGTATGATTGCACTACGTGATGAGTCTGAAATAGTCAAATTCAGAACAGAGAGAATGGTGGTTTGTGCAATGTGTATAAAATTTCAGTTGTGTGTGAATGAATTTCTAGAGACCTGTTAGGCAACATAGTGTCTATAATTAAGAATACTATTTTTGAAGAGTGTTGATCTTAGGTTAAGTCTCCTTAACACAAAAAGTAAGGAGGAGTCATAGGAGGAAACCTTTGGAGTTGAAAGATACATGTATGTTTCTTACCTTGAGGTTATGGTTCCTTCCTTCCTTCCTTCCTTCCTTCCTTCCTTCCTTCCTTCCTTCCTTCCTTCCTTCCTTCCTTCTTTCCTTCCTTCTTTCCTTCATTCCTTCCTTCCTTCCTTCCCTCCTTCTCTGCCTTCCTTCATTCCTTTAAGAGACAGAGTCTCCCTCTGTCATCTAGGCTGCCTCACTGGGACTACAGACACACACTACCAGGCCCAGCTAATTTTTTCAAAAAAATATTTTTCTCTGATGATTAGGGATGATGAGCTTAATCATCAGAGAAATGCAAATCAAAACTACTTTGAGATATCATCTAACTCCAGTAAGATTAGCCCACAGCACAAAATCCCAAAACCAGAGATGTTGGCTGGATGTGGAGAAAAGGAAACACTTCTACGTTGCTGGTGGGAATGCAAACTAATACATTCCTTTTGGAAAGATGTTTGGAGAACACTTAGAGATCTAAAATAGACCTGCCATTTGATCCTACAATTCCTCTACTAGGTATATATCCAGAAGACCATAAATCACATTATAGCAAAGATATTATGTACCAGAATGTTTATTGCAGCCCAATTCATAATCGCGAAGACATGGAAGAAGACCAAGTGCCCATCGACCCATGAATGGATCAATAAATAGTGATATATGTACACCATGGAATACTATGTAGCCTTAAAGAAAGATGGAGACTTTTCCATCTTTAGAAAAGTCTTTAAGAGACTTTTTAGAGACCTTTAGAGTTTTTAGAGACTTTTCTAAAACTTTTACACGTTTACATGGATAGAGCTGTAACATATTCTTCTTAGCAAAGTGTCTCAAGAATGGAAGAAAAAGTATCCAATGTATTCAGTATTTATGAAAGCTATACCCAAATTATACCCCAAGAAGAAGGGGAAAAGGGAAAAGGAGGGGAGAGGATCGGTGGAGGAAGAGTAATTGGTGGGACCACACCTACAGTGCATCTTACAAGGGTACATGTGACATTTACTAGGTTTAGAATATAAATGTCTTAACACAATAATTAAGAAAATGCCATGAAGGCTACGTTAACCAGTTTGATGGTAACATTCCCATTCCAAATTGTCTATAAAACCAGCACATTGTACCCCATGATTGCATTAATGTACACAGGTATGATTTAGTAAAAAAAAAAAAAAAAAAAAGAAAAGAAAAAGAAAAATATTTTTGTAGAGACGAGTTCTCACTATGTTGACCAGGCTGGTCTTGAACTCCTGCCCTCAAGGTAGTCTTTCTGATTTAACCTCTCAAAATGTCTGAGTTTACAGGCGTGAGCCATTGGCCTATTCCAGTGGTGATGGTTTCATAGGTGTATGTATATGTTCAAACAAAGCAAATTGTATACAATAAATATGTGCAGGTTTTTGTTAAAAAAAAGTTTGAGTCTTTGAGACATAAATCAACTATGTATAAATATTGTAATAAATTAAATAATCATTACTTGAGATAACATATGACATGCATTAAACCTAGTACCTGGCACATAAGCACTCAAATAAATGTTCATAATTACTCTTACTCAAAGTGTTTGGTCATCTAGAACATAATAGCAGCAAATATATCACTTATTAATTATTTCCCATGAGTTTTAGACACTAGGTTATGTGTTTAAATTTTTTCCATCTCACCAGAACTTTGGAATAGGAACATTTATCTCTGTTTTTAAGATGAAAACAATTATATCTCAGCAAGTTGAAGTAATCCAAAAAGGACTCACAGAATTCAAAGTTCAGATCTGATTGTCCCTGAAATTAGACCCAGCTCCTCTCTATTGACCAATCAATTCACTATTAGCCAAGTCTTAGATTAATTTATACATACAATAAAAAAAATCATTCATGTAAGTGCATTTAAGTATTGCATGAAATCCCCAAATTTAAAGGCATATAACATCCATTTGTTACATTCACAGATTCTGTGGATCAATAATTAAACTAGGATACATTCCAGAGAATAGGACATCAACATGTCTGGGCTTCACCCAGAGGACTTCAAAGTTGAGGACTGGAATTCAGTGCGTCTCATACACTCATTTTCTTGGTGGTCATGCTGGCTGTTGAGTAAAACTCACATGTGGCCTCTCCATGTACTCTGGGCTTCCTATTATAAGTGGCTGGGTTCCAGGGCAAACATGTCTAAAAGGAGAGGGTTACAAACAGGAGCCATGTCCTTCAAGGGCTTCTCTGACTTTTGGCTAAGATCAAGTGTAGAAACCATGTCCTTCAGATGACCTGGACTCAGGAGTCATAGAGCATCACTTCTCCTATAGTCTATCGATTGGAGAAATCACTTTCAGGTTTTTCTTGAGAAAAATTGACAAGGTTCTGAAATGCCATCTGGGGACAGAAATAATCCTGTGGCAAATTTTGGAAAATATCATCTGCCACACTGTTTAAATAATAATTATTTTAACCAAAGAAATAAGATATAAATGTGAGTTCTAACTAGGTACAACACTTCATGCCTGTAATCCCAGCACTTTGGGAGGCCGAGGTGAGAGGATCACCTGAGTCCAGGAGTTTGAGGCTAACCTAGACAACATAGCCATATTAGAGCAGTGTAGTAGCTCAAAGAAGTTGCCAAAATAATTGAAAAGAGAAGGTAAAGTTTTAGCAAAAAAAAAAAAAAAAAAAAAGAAGTTTTTAAGAACTTGCACAGTAATCCAGACCCTATCCTAGTGACAGTATGCCTATGAAAAGTGCAGTTGGGAGTTTTATATGCAACTTTTAGTAGTATCAGCTGCTTCCTGAAAGTCTCTCAGGGTCCTAATTGACTATGTTCTCAAAATAACCCACCTGCAAGATCTTACTCAGTCTGGTAATAGGTCAATAGGTCACCCTGACTCAATCCATTTCAAAATAGTCTAACCACATCTGTCATTCACTGTGCTGATATCTAGCTAAACACCTAGCAGTGAGACCTTGTCTCTGCAAAAATTAAAAATAAAAAAGTAGCAAGGCATGATGATGAGTGCAACTCTGTAGGAGGATCACTTGAGCCCAGATCAAGGTTATATGAGGTTACATTGAGCTATGATTGTGCTTCTGCACTCCAGCCTGGGTGAGAATGAGACAGTCTTGGGTGGCACCTGTGGCTCAAAGGAGTAGGGCGTCGGCCCCATATGCTGGAGGTAGTGGGTTCAAACCCAGCCCCAGACAAAAGCTGCAAAAAAACAAAAAAAAACAAAAAAAAAACACAAAAAACAAAAAAGAGAGAGAGAGAATGAGACTGTCTCAAGATAAATAAAACAAAATATATTTAACAAAACTCCTTTTTTTAGCAGTAATATGGTAAATGTAAAAATAAAATCCTAATTTTCCTCCTAAATTGAGTTTCCCAGAATGATTTTTACAGGAGTCAATATGGCAATAATTAAGTTATGAGGTATTACAATAAATCACTAAAGACTGCAAACATGTATTCAATCAAAACTAATATTATCCTAATTTGGCTACCGTTTTGCTGTTTTTTTCCCCTCAAGTTCGTAGAATATGGAAATTTTCATAGAATACAGAAAACTAATAAATTTAGTCTTTAAATAGCAGGAAAATCCACATAGAGAAATTTGTTCCACTATACCATTCTTTCAATCATATCCCCAAAGTAAATCTGAGGCACAGGCTGCCATTCCTTTGGCATCATCCCATCATCCATCTGTAATTCACTAACACAAAGCCACACCAATTATCTCATCTGCGGATTTAGAAAGTGGTGATTTAAAGGCAAATAATGTAGCTAATCTAGCAATTTGATTCCAAGGATTATAATAAGTTGATATATCTGTTAGGAAAAGTACCAGGCTAACTGAAAGGGGTCGAGAAAGGGTTCATTATCTCATTATCAAGAATGTTGGGTTCCTGGGCCACAGGAAAGAACCCCTGGTCTCCAAGATTCTGAGTTTCTCTGTGATCTTCTCACAGTCTCCAGAAGTCTGTGGCCATCTCAAATATTGCTTGCAGAAAGAAAACATCCAGAGCATAAGAGGAGCCATACTCTTGTTTTGTAGTCCTTTTTAAAGAGTATCCACAGTATTTTTAATCCCTGAAAATATTCCCTGTGGCCTCTTGTTTACGGTTGCCTCTCGTGCCTCTGCTTAAATAGTCAGAGGCAAGGGAAATTAAATTATCATGCTTGGCTTAGTCTAATCAACCTTTGTCCTCTGGGACTGAGAAGAGATTATAATTAACATGACCACCCAAACTGCGAACAAAGTGTGGGTTTTGTTACCAAAGAGGAAGCACAAAGAAGGATGTTGGGTAGACAAGACGGGGGCCTCTTAAATTTTAATGATCATGTAATCACCTGGAGATCTTGGTATTTGCTAAAATGCAGGTTCTGATTCCGTATGTTGCCCGGTGGTGTAGATGATGTTAATTTGTGAGACATCCGTTAAATAGAAAAGGAATAAACTACCAACTAAACTGCCTCTGATATTAACTTCATATTTCCCTCTATGTTCCATTGGTAATGTTTTGGGTTGATGTTGATATGGGAAGATAAAAACCACAATATGCATATGATCTTTGAAATACTTCTTGAGATAGACGTATCTATCACACAGAGATGTTCAGTATAGACATATATATCATAGTTTAACTAAATATAGTATGTGTTTCATTTCTTCACAAGTGCATAAACTACAGTTTACCAGTGAGCAATGCAACAGAATATATGACAATAGCTTAACATAAATGAAAAAGGCTAAGAACTTCTGACTCAATAAAAGATTTTTCAATTACATGTATAAAGTATAAGCCAAGACCCAGTTGGATTTTTTATACTTATCATGAATTTTGTAGAAATATATTATCTTTCAATCAATCATCTTCCAAAGACGAAAATATAATGAGCCCCTGATGTTACCAACTTTAAAAAAACTGACTCTCACCTAAATTTGTGTTTGTTAAAAACTTATAGCTTTATAAATTTTCCGATAGGTGGGCATTGTGACCAAAATACATGTAAGATGTAACCTAGTCGAGTTTACTGTATAGAGATATAGACATACACCTTTAATTCCCCCCTCAGAAACCTGGCACCAACTCTATTTACTTCTGAATTCCATACCTACAATGTATCAGATGATTTCTTCAAAGATAAACAATTTTAGGCTCGGCACCTGTGGCTCAATCGGCTAAGGCGCCAGCCACGTACACCTAAGGTGGCGGGTTCGAATCCCCAGCCGGGGCCGCCAAACAACAATGATGGCTGCAACCAAAAAATGGCCAGGCGTTGTGGCGGACGCCTGTGGTCCCAGCTACTTGGGAGGCGGAGGCAGGAGACTCGCTTGAGCCCAGGAGTTGTAGGTTGCTATGAGCTGTGATGCCATGGCACTCTACCAAGGGGGATAGCTTGAGGCTCCGTCTCAAAAAAAAAAAAAGATAAACCATTTTAAAATTATACATTCTACTATATAAAATTACATACGTGTTATAATTGGTGAATCCTTATAAACAAAAGGTTTATTATATCCTCCTGTCTTTAAAAGTCTGCAGCAAGTATTTCTCAAAGTCTAAATATTTGACAGCATAGTTATGGTTGTGCAAGAAAACTTTTGGAGAGCTGGTCTCCTAAGCCTGTCTCACCGCCCTCTGCTGGTTCTGCCTCTGTAATGGCACATGGATCCTAAACTTGGTGGAGCCCTCTGCTGAATTGCTGGCTATTCTAGACACTGTTTACATGTTTTTCTTTCACTCTGCACCTTGTCCAAGTTCTGATGCTCCAAGTAGGCAGCCCAAGAACATTCACTCTTCAAAAGTAGTTGCTTAAATGTATGTATCTCTTTGGTTGTTGCTTGAAGAATGAGTTCCAGGTTTGCAAAATAAAGTCAAACTGGGCAAGTGGGGAACTCATTTGTTTTGTTCCCTGCTGGATCTCTGGTGACCAGAACACTGGTCATTAGGTGTTCATTTGGTGGGAGAATGAAGACCTCTTTCTGTTTATCTATCAGACAATATGATCCTCCTTCAGTTATTCAATCCGGAATTGGAAATAATTTCATCTTCTTAGGAAGAAAAGAATGGATGGGATAGAAAAAGTGATGAGATGATACCAATAATTGATTCATCTGCTTATGAGATTTTTCTATGTCATAATATCCTCTTTAAATATCTGCACAGTCTCGTCTTTGAATAGTTTAGCAATATTTTATAAACAGGGCAGCACGATTTTCCTGCTGCCTCAATAATTGAGTGTAAATGCAAAAGGCTTCGAATGTATTCTTAGAAAAATATTTGTGCTGATTAATGGGGAACTTTGGAACAAGTTTTGCAAATACAGCTTTCAAAATTTTGAGCAGCCTCCATTTAGATCATGTTCTGCACAGTTATATTGTGGCTTCTGCTGCACAGGCAGTTCCCATTTTTCTACTGTTTATTTTTCAAGCAGCATAAAACAGAATAATGCTTTTTCATTATCATGATGTATGCAGCCAGGAAACTAAATTCCTAAATGACGAGCAGGCACCCAAATCATAGATCTTCATAATAATGCTGTATTTTATGATAATTCTTTAATACTGGATAATTATTTTAAACAGAAAAATGAAACTCTATATCCTATAATTAAGTGTAAATATATTGGCAGCATTATTGGCCTAGTATAATAATCCAACACTTTCTCCTTTCACACTGCCCACAGTTTAATTGAAATTCTACCCATTGGATTTCAAAATACCACTACATCAAGAAAACATCACCCCAAAAAAATCTGTAGTGAAGCAACAACTGCTGGGTCTTAAGTTTATTCACTTGTGAAAGATACATATTGGAGTAATATGGCTAACATTTATTTAGCACAGTTATAATTTTTTTTTTTTTTTTTTGGAGAGACAGAGTCTCAGTTTATCGTTTATCGCCTTTGGTAGAGAGCCGTGGTGTCACACAGCACACAGCAACCTCCAACTCCTGGGCTTAGGTGATTCCCTTGCCTCAGCTTCCCGAGTAGCTGGGACTACAGGCACCTGCCATAATGCCCAGCTATTTTTTGGTTGCAGTTCGGCTGGGGCTGGGTTTGAACCTTCCACCCTCTGTATATGGGGCCGGCGCCCTACTCACTGAGTCACAGGCACTGCCCTTAAAATGGTTTTGTTTTAATACTGCACTCTAATATGACTGAAATGACCAGCTATGAAACAAAATATTTGCACCTTCCAGAGTGTGGATTTGTCACTGAGAGACAACTGCTTTTCCAGGGCTAAGTTTTTTACCCTTCTCCACATCCATTTGTAGACATGTGTAATAGGAACAGAAATAATGAGCATTTCTTTTTTATTAGACCATTTAAGGGGGAGATGGGGATTTTCCATAAGTTCTGTTCTCACTGTCTGGAAGCAGAGATCTCTAAAGTCCTTGAGGACTGGGGAGACAACAGGTGTTAGGAATCTGAAATTCTGAGTCACGGTGTAGGGTTACAATGTTTGCTTTTGTATATTTTAAGTTGAAGTTGTAAGTGTACCCTTCATGCAGAAGTTGGGCAATGTATCATATAGGTAAGAATTAACTCATCCTGTCCCCTTCCCCCCCACCTACTTGAATTCTGTTGAGTTTTATTTCCACATAAACACATAAGTGTTGAACTAATTCCAATTTATTATGAGCACAGGCGGTGTTTGTTTTTTCATTCTCACAATACTTTACTTGGGACACTGGTCTCCAATTCCATCTAGATTGTTACCAAAGATAGTAGTAGGTTACCAATATTTTGGCTAATGCCCAATGGTGTATATTTTATTAATCCATTCATGTATTTATGGGCACTTGGGTTGTTTCCACATGTTCGCTCTTGTGAATTGTGCAGTGCCTTGTGATTCCTATCTGATCTTTGAAAACACAGACAAAAACATCACTGGGAAAGTGATTCTCTATTCACTAAATGGTGCTGGGCAAACTCAATAACCGTGTGCCGCTGTGGAAATTGTAAATGACATGAACAGAAACTTCACATGAATAGACTGATGTCCATTAGCACATGAAAAAGTGCTCAGCGTCTCTAGCCATCAGGGAAATGCAAATTAAAACCACACAGATATATTGCCTAATTCTAGTGAGAAAGGCACACATCAAAAAGTCCCAAAGCACAGATGCTGGCACGGATGTGGAGAGAGAGGAACGCTCTCTCGCTGTTGGCGGGACTTCAGTACAACCTCTGTGGAATGTAGCACGGAAGTACCTCAAAGAACTAAAGTGGACCTATCATTTCATCAGCAACCCCGTTGCTAGGTATTTACCCAAAGTAAAAAACAATTAATTCCTTTTTAATGTAATAAGCAATCATCTCCTTCTGCTAAATATCTGTTCTCAGATTTACCTTAACTCAGTATCTGCCAACAGTTAGGTTCTATTGCAATAAAAGCAATCGGTAAGGAAAATAAATAAATTTAATACTTCTAATTTTTTTTTTTGGCCGGAGCTGGGTTTGAGGTATATGGGGCTGGTGCCCTACTCATTTGAGCCACAGGCACCACCCTTCTTCTTTTTTTTGACAAATAAAAATGAGAAAAATGCATAAAGTATAAGATATAACAAAAGACTTGTTTTTAATTTTAATTAGTGGCAACATTTTTCTTGAACCATTTACAAGAAGTACAATCCTGAGGCAAGGTCAAGTATGACTTTTTGAGAAACATTTGTTCTCTAGTTTTTTTTATTTTATTTTATTTTTTTGAGACAGAGCCTCAAGTTGTCCCCCTGGATAGAGTGCTATAGCATCACAGCTCACAGCAATCTCCAACTCCTGGGCTCAAGCGAGTCTCCTGCCTCTGCCTCCCAAGTAGCTGGGACCACAGGCGCCCACCACAATGCCCGGCTATTTTTTGGTTACAGCTGTCATTGTTGTTTGGTGGGTCCGGGCTGGATTCGAACCCGCCACTTTAGGTGTATGTGGCTGGCACCTTAGCCACTTGAGCCACAGGTGCCGAGCCGTGTTCTCTAGTTTTACAGTTTTTTTTTGCATACTCTGACACCATGGAAACACGAAGAATAATGCGTGGAAAGGGAAATTGAGCAGAATATTGAAAGAATATAAGTAAAACATTTAGTGATTAAAGCTATTTTATAGATAATTAATTACGACATACTGCAAAGTAATACAAATATTGTTCACAACTTGAATGAATAATAAATGGGTAAGGTCATGGCTTAGAAATTAATGACTTAGGTCACAGTTTAAAAATGTGTTAATGATAATGGATGAGAAACTATGGATAAAACAACTTCCCAGAGAAAGTTACTGAGATGTGAAAAAGACTGAGAGGCCCGCATACAACAGCAGCAGTTGGCAATAAATCTTCTGCCTCCTCCAGATGGTTGTGTGGTCCAGTATAAAATATGTATGATCGATTTATATACCTTCATTCTGGGCAGTGTTTACATAACTTGTTTAGCTGGGAACCTAGGCCACATCATTAATCTTCAGGGAGTCCTTTCTGTTAATTATTCTCCACAAAACTTAAAGGGAAAAGCCTGCATTATTAATCAACTCACATTTAAGATAAAGAAAATGGAATAGGGAGGGGTATGTATGAATTTAGTAGAAGTGAGAACTGGAAAAGTTCTGTGGTTTGTCCCACCTTTTCATCATATTCATAAAATAATTGTCATTTGTTTTTACTTTCTTCACTAAAAGTTTATAGGAAGTAAAGTACAAATCTAGGACTATCGTCTGGGTTATTTGTATGTATGTATGTAAATGACCTCCAGTGTCCTATTCTCTTCTGTAATTGTTGAGATTAGGAAGGAAAATCTAAAAGTAACCGACCCCATAGAATCCTGGTACCTGGCAGCGTGTATGGAGTAGAGAACTATTCATAAAAGGATTTGTCTAAGTTTAAAATATATTTTATGCAATCTATTATGTGTTACAGTTCTCTACTAGATTTTTGCCAATAGTTGGCATATTTAATTCTTCTCTTTAATTATAATTAAATAGGTAATTTTTGTCTGTCCTTGTTTAATTGCAAAACCTGGTATCTTATCTTTGAAAGAAGTTAGTTTTGGCAAAAGCAGAAAAAAATTGTTCAACAGAAAATTCTGTTTGTTTCACTCAGAGTTTAGTTGCAAACTGTAGAAATCATAATCACTTTTCAAACTTAAAAGTATTCATTATTACCTATTAAATTTCTTATAAGAACTTTGAAGCCCAGATAGTAGACTGCTCTGAAAGCTATCCAGATGTGGCTTTCAAACACAAATATCATTCTGCCCTTTTCATACAGAAAGGTATGAAATCATCTGAGATGCTGATGGCAAAACCACACCGTGTGTATCGCTCTTTATGCCAGCAAATGAATGCTTTACATCTTGCTTTTCTTCATGCTTAACTTTGTTCTACAGCCAAACGCCCCACCAGAGTATGTGAGTTGTGAAATCTGAATCCTATCCAGAACCCGGCCTACAGAGGGATCTCGAAAAGACAGATTAGCATTCTAGAATCTGCAACATTGCAAGGCGTATTTAACAGGAGTTGTCATGTTTTCTGAATATATCATTCCATGGTACTCACCCTAATTCGCCAGCGAGGAAACTTACAAACAAAGCTAATAAACAGCAGAAATGGCAACAGCAATTTGCTCTTAATACAATGCAAATCTCTCTCTCATAAACGGAAAGGGGTTCGATTTCTCCCTGCACTAGTTCATTCGTCTTTTCATGAGGATCATTATCCCTATAATTTGGGTCCAATACTCAATTTATTTTGTGTAGGTGATAAATTTAATTTTCATTACCACCATCATGATAGAGAATCTAGAAAAAGGAAGAGAATTTGTGGTATCTGCACAGTCCTTATTAGTTATGAAGTCATAGTTCAGGAGACTACAGTGAACAGAGCTTGGAGTTATACTTCATATTTTTTTCTGAGTATGTTTTGTTTCCATAGAATCCAATGCAAATGGACATTGTAGTAGCTCTTCTAATCTTGCCATGGCTGTTACTTAGGCTGCTTGCATATGCAAACCATTGTATTTTCCTTTAATCTCAACTAAAAACCTAACTGGGGTTCTATTCTTGAAACGGTAAATCAACCTTTTATTTCTAAAAATATGTATATTTGGCACTCCTGCCTGTATTGAGCTGATCTAGTCTTCCACTAACTTTTACCTTTGAATGTAAAGTATCACATAGATAATCTCAAAAATTTCTTAGAATTGGGTGGCGCCTGTGGCCCAAAGAGGTAGGGTGCTGGCCGCTGGCCCCATATACCAGAGGTGGTGGGTTCAAACCTGGCCCTAGCCAAAAACTAACAACAACAAAAAAAAATTCCAGAATCGACTTATCTCTTTCTTTTGCCCTATTATGCCCCATTATGTAACAGAAATCCTGCACTCTTCTTCTTCTTCTTCTTCTTTTTTTTTTTTTTTTTTTGACCATTTAATTTGTTTTAATGTTTCATCACAAATGGTGAAAAATACTAAAGTACAGACAAGGAACAGTCAAAATGTTGTGGCCAACATTATAAATATGGAATTATAAATTTAAAACATTTTCTGGTTTTAAAAATAAATCTGGTAGTCAGTGCAACTCTGTGGGATCTCTGCATCTAGTCAGGCCAGTCTCCACGCTCCTGACAGCGCTCGCCTTTATCTGTTTTTCCAGGTCCTCTACGTCCACCTCTTCTTCCTTCCATCTGTTCTGTCAAAGGTCCAGGGGGGTCCCAAACACCACCTCGTCTTTCTCCACCAAAACCACCTCGGTCCATACCCTGGCCACCACAGAAGCCACCTCTGTCTCCACCATGATCCCACCTCTGTCTCCACCATGACCCCACCTCTGAACATTCCACCAGGGCCACCATGGTCCATGAGACCACCTCTTCCTCCCTGCATGCCACCAGGGCCACCTCCCACACAATCACCACCCAGGGGTGAGAAGGGTGGTCGGAGGAAGCCTTCAGGATTTGGGGCCTTACACTGGTTGTATTCTGTTCTTCAGGTGAAGTTCTGGTTTTCACAGCCCGGATTGGGACACTGCCAATCTCCAGCTCAGTGCTGGACGTTTCTTCCTCCTGGGGGTTCCCCCAGGAGCCCCGGAGACCCCTCAGAGGGAAACCTCCTCTACCTCCTCCATGACCTCCCATATGACCCACTGATCCCCCAGGACCTCCTGGGCCCCCAGGATCTCCATTGAGTGGTGATGGCATCCCTCTGCCCTCACAGGGTGCATATCACCCCACATGCTGTTCATTGATGGCTTCTTCCAAGCAAGAGAAACTTTAAGTTTGCTCCCCTGAATATCTTTACCATCAGACCACTTCACGACAGCCCTTGCAGTTAGTTGGTGGATCTTCATAGGACTCTGTGCCATCACCTTTGGGCTTTTCTGTTTCCTTGTCCAGGTAGACGTGGATCATGGGTTGTCCAGTTCTCTTGTTCATCTTACCAACCCCACCCTGCTTAAAGAAGTCTGCCAGATCATCTAGGGTCACATTGTCATTTAATCCTTGCACATAAATTGCATTGTTTTCAGAGCCTTCATCTGGATCTACAGGTGGGCCTAGATCAAGATCTGGTCCTTCATCCATGGGTCCACTAGACCTATTGAAGCCATCTCGCTCTCCAGCACCCATTCCACTGCATCCTCCTCCTGCCCACCTCTGTTCATGCCTTCATGAACAAATCCCCCTCTTTCCCTGCCCTGGTTATCAGGGTCACTCATGCTGCTGTTTTCTCCTGGTCCAGAAAATCCTCCAGACTCCTGCCCATAAACACCCATGCTACTGGGGTGGTCTTGTTGGAATGAGTTCTGCTGCCCATAACTGCTGCTCTATTGGCTATACTGACTTGGAGGCTGGCTGTAGGATCCAGTTTTGGGGGGATAACTAGTGGAGGCTGCTGCCCATAGCTGCTTTGTTGACCATAGCTACTGTCCATAGCTGCTCATCTGCCCATAGGTGTTCTGCTGAGAGTAACTATGCTCTCTATCAGTAGTTCTGCTCTGATCATAACTAGTCGGCTGTGTAGAAGAATAGCTGGTAGGAGGGTAGGATGGCAGTGTGGTGACTGGCTGCATGGGGTAACTCCCAAGGACCTGGGGATAGCTGTAGTTACTCTGTCCATATCCTAGATTAGGCTGATTATAACCCTCTGTGCTAGATTGAGGTTGACTAGTTTCAGTAGGGTTGTTACCATTCTGCAGTCTTGTAGGTGCGGTAGCTGTTGGCTGCTGCCCATGGGCTGGGTAAGCAGGCTGAGTGCCATAAGCAGACTGAGCGCATAGGAGGCCTGGGTGGTGGTGACTATAGCAGTGCTGGTATCATAAGCACCAGTGCCATACCCCTGGACAGGCTAGCTGTACACCTGGGGGGCAGTTGGAATAGTATAACCAATGGGAGGCTGTCCATAGAAGTCACATAGGCATTCTGCCCATAAGTCACAGTGGACTGAGCTTGGTTATAGCTGACATCAGTGGACTGTCCATAGGTTCCATAGCTTTGCTGCCCATATGCCTGGGTGGTCTGTGCATATCCTTGAGTGGGTTGGACGATGTAAGCACTGTAGCCCTGCTGGGCTGCAGCTTGGCTGTAAGTACTATAATCCGTGGACACCATTTTCTCTCCTTCCTCCTTGTTGCACTTTTCTTAATAAGAATTAAACCTGGGAAATACAGTAAGACCTGAATCTCTGGCTCGGCACCTGTGGCTCAATCGGCTAAGGCGCCAGCCGCGTACACCTAAGGTGGCGGTTTCGAATCCCCAGCCCGGGCCCGCCAAACAACAATGATGGCTGCAACCAAAAAAAAAAAAAAAAATGGCCGGGCATTGTGGCCGGCGCCTGTGGTCCCAGCTACTTGGGAGGCTGAGGCAGGAGACTCGCTTGAGCCCAGGAGTTGGAGGTTGCTATGAGCTGTGATGCCATGGCACTCCACCCAGGGGGATAGCTTGAGGCTCTGTCTCAAAAAAAAAAAAAAAAGACCTGAATCTCTAAATAATAATGATAATAGAAGGAAAAAGATGAAGTCACCTTAGCCAGTACATTAATTTCTTTGATTGTTTGCTCAGATACTCAAAAAGACCAAATATTAATAGTTAGGAAGGCAATCCTGACTGGAAGTTAAATGAAACCACTGTTATTTTCCTGGCTGGAAAACATTATTTCATTGAGAACTAGATCTCTAAACTAACAGAGACGAAAGGATAAAAAAGGAAGAAAAATGAACATGAGAGGTAATTTGAAGCACAGGTAAGGGGAACTACTTTCTCTTCTATCCCTTATTTTCCTGTATCATAAGTATAAAGGAGACAATATCGTGTATCATTTGTAATTTCACAGAAATATATATTGCATAATGTAGGATAGGCCCCAGTCCTATTAAATGTTATTATTACTTTGTGTCAGTATTGAGTATTCAATTGAGCCTTTACTAATATGTAATATTGGAAACAGAATTATAATTGGTATACCTAAAAGTGAGACAGGTAGGCATTATGTACCCCATAATGTGATAAAGTAGGATGTACCCAGAAAATATCCTTACTTACACAAATTGCTCGTAAATCCAATCTAAAACTATTTTAGAAGAAATACACAAGCTAGTACATAGTACCATGAGGAGTAATTCATCCAAATACCAGACCTTGGGACATTTTATAGGGCAAATAAACTCACTTTTCAAAAATAAAAGTTCAAAACAATGCCATGTCAGGTAAAAAATGAAAAAAAAAAATAAGAAAAAGAAGGAACAGAGGGTAATACACAATGAAAAGTTCTTACGAAACATAATTACACATGCAATATGTGGATTTTTTGGACATTATTTTGAAATAATAAGAATGAGAAATTACAATATTGGTAGGAAATTATGGTTAGCTCTATTATGTATAACAATAGTAGCATGACATCTGTGTTAAAATAAAAGTCTTTATCAAGCTACAGATGCTTTATAATATTTAAAAGTAATAGAATTTCTATGATTTGCTTTAAAATTGGGTGCCACATATAAAAAGAAAAACAGGAATGATGATTAAATGAAATAGCAATATCAGTTTGACAAAATGTCCATAATTGTTGAAGCTGGGTGATGAGGATATGGAATTATTTATATTTATCTCTACTTTTGGTTATGTTTGAAAATTTCCACTTTGTGGAAATATGTCACTTCTGGTTTTTATTTTTATGTTTTGCAAACTATTTCAATGCCATTTCAAGGAAGAACCAAGTCAAAGATAAGTTCCTTTAATAAATTCAAACTCGTTTTATGAGATTAACATTAGCTGGACACCAAAGGCAAATTTTCTACAAGAAAAGAAATTATGCCAATATCTCTAATGAATGCATAAGTGCAGAAATCCTCAACAAAATACTAATAAATAGAATTTAAGAACACATTAAAAGAATAATTAACCATGATCAATTAGGGTTTATCCCTGAAATGCAAGAATGTTTCAACTTATACAAATTAATAAGTGTGATACACTATGTTAACAAAATAAAGGAGGAAATATTTGATCTTCTCTATAAATGTAGAAAAGACATTTGACAAAATTTAATATCCTTTTATGATGAAATTCTCAACCAGCTATATGTAGAAGGGATGTACCATGATACAATAAGGACCTTTAGCTACCATCATTTTCAAAGGCAAAGAACTGAAAGCTTTCCATTTAAATATCAAGGACAAGACAAGGATAGCAATTCTCATCACTTCTTTTCAATGTATTTCTGGAAATCCTAGTCAGAGCAATTAGGAAAAAGAAACAAGAAACTAAAAGCATCCTACTCTTTTCCACAGAGTCAAACCAAGTGCCAATTAATTCATGAATGAACAAATAAAAGGTGGTATATGTGTACCATAGAGTACTATTCAATCACAGAAAGGATGAATTCATGCCTTTGGAAGGAGCTGGAGACACTATGCTAGGTGAATTATCCCCAGAATAGATAAACCAAACACTACATGTACTCTCTAATAAATTGGAACTTACTAATGGGCATACAAGTTCACAGAAAGAAAGAGTCATTAGAAATCAAGCAGGAGGGAGGGGAAGGAGGTGAAGAGCAAAAAAATCCATCTAATGCGTACAATGAATACTATTCAGGTGATGGGCACATTTATAACTCTCACTCAAACCATGTATCAAAAACAACTATACACCTTTAGTGTTAAAATTTTGAAAAAGCATCCCCATAGAAAAGGGAAAAGTGAAATAGTCTCTTTTTTCAGATGACATGACCATGTAGATACTAAAGACTTTTTGAAAGAACAGTTGGAACTGATTAATAAATTCAATATACAAAAAATCATAAGTTTTTCTATATAGATTTAAACCGTGTGAGTCACATACACATGGATTTTTTTCCAACAAGTTACGAGTGTCCCTGCCTCTCATGCCATCCCTTCCATGTCCTATACCTCTTGTCCCTTTGTCTCTACCTCCTGTGTTGCCCAAGACTGACCATTCATCTTTCTCCTCCTTTTTGGCCTATTCATTGTGAAGAAAATGAGGATGATGATCCACTTCTATTTAATGAATAGCAAATGTATATTCTTCAATGATTTTCTTAATAGTATTTTCTTTTCACTAGCTTAATTTATTGTAAAAATACAGCATATAAAATTAGGAAAAATATATATGTTAATCTAGAATTTCTGTTATTAATAAGGCTTCTGATCAATAGTAGACTATTAGCAGTTCAATTTTGGGAGAATCTAAAGTTATATGTGGATTTTTAACTACATAGAAGGTTGGCACAACTAAACCCTGAATTGCTCAAAGGTCAACTGCACTATTAACACATTTATCCAAAAAGAAATTAAGGAAACAATACCATTTACAATAGTAACCAACAAAATCAAATACCTAGACATAAATTTGACCAAAAGATAAAAGACCGTCTACTGAAAACCATAAAACACAAATGAAAAAAAAATTGAAACAAAATTTTGTGCTCATGGATTATAGGAATTGATATTCTGAAAATGTCCATACTACCTAAAGCAATCCACAGATTCAATATAATCCTTGTTAAAATTTCAAAGTCATTTTCTCACAGGACTAGAGAAAACAATACTTAAATTTATGTAAAGCCACACAAACATCCGAGTATTATAAACAATCTCACATGAGGAAAAAAAAAAAGCAGGAGACATTACAGATCATGATTTCAAAACATAAAGTGATTGCAATCAAAACAGCATAGTACAGACATAAAAATAGGCATACTGACTGATGGAACATGCTAGAAACCCCAGAAGGAAAGCCACACAGCTGATAAAGGGTTAATAATCAGAGTCCTCAAAGCACTCAAGAAAATCAGCAAAAACATATCAAACAATCTCTTAAAAAACTTGTCAGAGACATGAACAGAATCTTTTCAAAAAAGATAAATGAATGGTCAACAAATATGAAAAAATGCTCAACATCACTAATCATCCAAAAAAGGTAAATTGAAACTTCAATGAGTTATCACTTAACCCCAGTAAGAATGGTTTTTATTGAAGAGTCCCAAAACAATAGATAATGGCAGGGATTCAGAGTGAAAGGAGTTCTGATGCACTGTTGGTGGTACTGCCAACTAGTTCAGCCTCTATGGAAAACAGTATGGTTATTACTCAAAGAACTAAAAGAGATCTACCATTTGATCCAGCAATTTCACTACTAGGTATTTGCACGATGGAAAAGAACTCATTTTATCAAAAAGACACTCACACTCAAATGTTTATTGCAGCACAATTCAAGATTGCAAAGATGTGGAATCAACCCAAGTGCCCAACAATTCATGAGTGGACTAAGAAACTGTAGGATATGTACATCATGGAACACTACTCAGCCATTATGAAAGATCACTTAATGCCTTTTGTAACAATTTGGATAGAACTGGAGACCATTATTTTAAGGGAATTGTCTAAAGACTGGAAAAACAAAACACCACAGGCACTCACTATTACATTGGAACTAACTGATCAGCACTCATATGCACAGATGGAAGCAAAGTCAATAAAAATCAAGCAGGTGGAGGAGGATCGAAGGAGGTGAGTACCTAACAGGTACCTGAACACTCCCTGAGATGGGCACACTGATAATCCTAAACCCAACAGTAAAAAAGCAATCTATGTAGCCAAAATATGTGTAATCTCTTAATATTCTGAAAAAAATAAACATTTACACTTATGTGATTTTTGACACAGGTGTCAAGAATATATAATGGAGAGAGGACAGTATCTTTAATCAATGGTGCTGGGAAAAGTGAGTTTCCAAGTTCAGAATGAAAATAGACCCTTTATTTATACCATACACAAAAACTCAAATCAAAATGTATTAGACATTCAAATACTAGACTTGAAACAGTAAAACTACCAGAAGAAAACACGGGGGAGAAACTCCATGTCACTGACCTAGACAGTAATTTTTTGATGTAAGCCCAAAAGCATAGACAACAAAAACAAAAATAGAAAAATAGAATAAACCAAAATTCTTTTTCACAAAAATGGAAATAATTAACAAAGTGAAGAGGCAACGTACAGAATGGTAGAAAATATTTGCCAAACATGCACCTACAGGTATTGATATTCAAAATACAAAAGGAATTTAAACATCTCTCTTGCAAGACAATAAATAACCCAATGAAATATCTATAAAGGACTTAGATATTTCTCAAAACATTTATAAATAATGAATAGGTATATAAAAAAAGCTCAGCATCAATAATTGCCAAGGAAATGCAAATCGAAATCCCAATAAGGTATCATTTTACATTTTTTAGAATGGCTTTTATAAAAAATGATGAGAAATAACAAGTGTTAGAGAGGGTGAAGAGACAAGCAAACTCTTACATATTGTTGGCAGGAATGTACATTAATATAGCCCTTAAGGAAAATAGCGTAGCGTTTCCTCAAAAAACTAGAAATAGAACTACCAAAGGATTCAGGAATTCCATTTCTGAGTATGTACACAAAAATCCCTAAAATCATTATTTCAAAGGAATATCTGTACTTCTATACTTATTTTAGCAATACTCACAATAGCAAAGATCTAGAGTCCCAGTGTACATCGCCATAAGAATAATTTTTTTAATGTAACATATACACATACTGGAATGCTATTTAGCCTTAAAACATGAAAATGTCTGTCATTTATGACAATGTGGGTGACTCTGGAAGACACTCCACTAAATGAAATAAGGTGGACACAGAAACAAAAATACTGCGTTTTCTCACTTTATTGTGGTATGTTGAAAAGTTGAACTCATAGAAGAAGAATGATGCCTAACAGAAGTGGACAGAGGGATGTGGACACCAGGGAGGGAATGGGGATTTTTGATCAAAGGGTACAAAGTTTCAGATAGACAGCCGTACCAGGTTTTGAGATCTATGTCATTGTAGGATATTATAGTCAATGATAATGTACTGTAGCTTTCAAAACAACTAAGAGTAAATCTCAAATATCTCACTGCAAAAAGGATAGGTAAGCCAGGTGATTCAATCATGCAATATTGTATAAGTATTTCAAAAGAGTACAATGTATCCCATATATGTATAAGATTATAAATTTTCTATCAAAACTATGTTTACAATAATTTTTTATGAAGACAATTTCCTCTCACTCTGGAATATAACTAGAAGTTTGCCAAGAAGCAAACTTCAAGAAGAGCTTTAACAGGAATAATGTTCCTTGAGAAATATATCACTAATATTCTTCCAGATAAAACACACAGTACTAAGTCAATTTTACACTATAAATAAGTGTTACTATATACATTTAACCATAAAGTAAAACCAACATTATTTACAAAATCAGTATTGAATGACATATCATTCTTAACTGTGAATGGCTAATCTTTCCCATCCCCTTATCTGCAGGCTTTTGTCTTTTATCCAGTTTTATCTATTCTAGTTTGTATTTATTGTCTTATGTCTTGACTAAAAAAAAAAAATGAAAATCATGGTTTCATTTTTTATAAAGACGTAAAATCTGTTTACTGGGAATTTTGGACAAATGAAACAGACAAGTAGCCGTTCTCCCACCCCTGGTCTGAGGAAGCGCCAGTCATAATGGGCACATTTTCTTTCTCAAAAGGGAAGCCTCACGGTGAAGGAAGTTAAAATAATATTGTCTGGACCATGGAAAGTTATTTGCTTCCTTAAATTTCCTGACTAGAAAAACCAAAACACAGAATTTGGGACATAGTTCGTTATCTGAGCAGATAAGTACTTCAAAGAGCCTAAATTTTGACCTGTTTTGCTTCATACCTCCAAGCATATATTAGAGGTTGGCATGTTCTCTCTGAGCTACCTTTAGCAAAACCATTATATCTACTGTAGATAGGTAGGTGTGACCTCTTAGTCTAACTGAATTAAATTAGATTCAATGTTTTCAACTTCTCTAAAGGGGTAAAATTATCCTTTGTGCAGGTCTCACTGACTCGTTAAAATTTGTGTTGAATGCGTTGTGAACTTTCAAGTAAATTTTTAAGTTAAGGGGTGGTGCCTGTGGCTCAGTGAGTAGGGCGCTGGCCCCATATACCAAGAGTGGCAGGTTCGAACCTGGCCCTGGCCAAACTGCAACAATAACAACAAAAATGGCCAGGTATTGTGGAGGGTGCCTGTAATTCCAGCTACTCAGGAGGCTGAAATCGCCTAAGCCCAAGAGCTTGCTGTGAACTGTGACACCACCACATTCTACCAAGGGTGACAAACTGAGACTCTGTCTCTAAAAAAAAAAAGAAAAAATATATTTAAGTTCAAATATAAAATACGCTGCATATGAACAGTTTTGTTTACTTTTACAACTGAGACTGATAACATACTAGTTTTCCTTTTTCCACATTGCCTGTTGAGATAGCGTCCAAGTGTCCTTTAAGAAATTCTTTAAGGTAAAAACAACTTAGAGGCAAACTTAGTTTGATGAAAACAATTAGGAATAAGGAGATCTTTGGAAATTTCAGGAATCTAAATGATATATCGGAAATATAAGGCTAAATTTCTTATAAATGGAACTTCCGAAACAAAGGAACAATATGAGAAATCATTTTAAGTTTAATGTAAGGAAATCTTTATTTTCTCTAAGGAACTGATGTGCTTTTACCTCTCAGGTAATAGAATTATAGTCATACCCTATACAGCTTACATTGTAGCAGGCATCAGCAGTCAATACGTGGAAACACAGTATTCACAACTTTGTTAAAAACGTACTCTGAATCCCCAAGTTAGGGAAGAGGAATGAAACTCAAAGTACTAAATTATTTATCTAGAATCACATAGCTGATAAGTGTCAAGTCATCATTTCAACTCCCTCACTCTGACTCTGGAGTCTCTATTCTTAACTACTACACTGTCCAGACACTAAATGATATTCATTTTTATATTAGCTTTGATATAATTTGGAAACAAACTTCAAACTTAACCTCAGCTAGTCTTCCTTCTGTTCCTCCAACCTACTACTTCTATTTATGCGGTTTTGTTGTTTGTGAGACACACACATGCACTTCCTTTCCTTTGTGAAAGAAGATAGTGACTTATAAGATACTATTTTTCTCAATATGCATAAGATATGCATTCACTAATGTAAGAAGAAGAATGAGAGGTTGAATAGATACAGAGTCCTAGGAGAAACTGGGATAAGATCCTTCCTACAATACGGCATGGTTACTTGAGTCGCAGAGTAATAGATAGAGGTGCAGACTCAGGAAACCAAGGACAGGGCAGGGTGACAGGTGCAGACATGGTTTATGTTAGCAATCAGTGATGACTGAGTATAGTGGTGAGAGTGGCTGCTATAAGCCAATCTTCTAAGAAAAATAAAGGTGGAGAAGAAATAAAATCATGCATGAGAGATTGCAATTTTGCTTGAATGTTATTAGATATGAATAAAGTAGAAAATAGGAGATACATACATAGTGATAGTGTTACCCTTAGTACAGAGAGAACTTATACAGAAGTCTCTGTGCAGGCCAAAATTAATAATTCAGATTCATTCATTAATTCCTATGTCTCTTTCTCTATTTCTCTCTCACACACATACAAACTTTTAGTTCTGTGGCAAATTATCTACAATTTTGAAAACTATTTGTAATGGCAGATAAATCAAAAAAGGCTATTAAAAACAGGTGTTTTCATTCAGAAAAATACTCTATTAGCTACTGAAACTATTGTAGAAGTTAATGTCTCTAGAAGCTGGAATAATTATGGATAATTTAATCAGAAGTACAATCAATGAAAATTGTAGGGAGCAAATGATAGATAAATAAGAAAATGTTACCTGTAGTTTTAATAAAGATCATTAAAACTAACTTTCAGAGCAATTCTAGAAAAGAAGTGTGATTACAATACAGAAGGCTAAAAGAGACAGTTAATATGTCCCCTGAAACTTTAGAGTAAACAAAGAAGAAAATAGGAATATCAATCCAAGGGGCTCAAATGATGATGACATTAAATTATTGTACATCTAGGGCAGTGCCTGTGGCTCAAAAGGGTAGGGCGCCGGCCCCATATGCGGGAGGTGGTGGGTTCAAACCCAGCCCCAGCCAAAAAAAAAAAAAAAAATCATTGTACATCTGAAAATGTAAAGGGGGCTCTAGAAACGTTTGAGAAACGTGAATAAACTAGATCAATGGGGCAGCACCTGTGGCCCAAAGGAGTAAGGCACTGGCCCCATATGCAGGAGGTGGTGGGTTCGAACCCAGCCCTGGCCAAAAACTGCAAAATAAATAAATATAAAAAAAAATAAACTAGATCAATGGGAGAGGTAAAGTAAATGTATTCTATCATGGGACTTAATCAACTGTTTAATTTCAATCTTATATGCCCCATTTCATTATGGTGACAAGTGGAAAGCACATTCATTTAAATTTTTAAAATATTTAGACATTAACCAATATAATATGAATCATTTAAATTTTATATTGCAAATAAAAATTAGATCAACCATTTAAATTGAAGCAATAAGAGATGACATTAAATTATTCAATGACAAATAACTCTATCCAGTTAAATGTCATACACATTTTGAAGGAATTTACTTGTCAGAAAGATAGCTAACTGCTGAAATGATAAATAGTATGGTAAATGAAGAAAAAGGTCAATTGGTAATCTGCTATTTTTGAAAGCAATATCTTCTGGCAGTTATATGATGGTCATATCAGTCTCTTTTATTTATAGAATAAAGTGGGGAACTTTCATCAGATATGTGTCTCTTATTCAGACTAAATAGAAATTTTGTCTAAAATGTACATTTAAAGAAATCATAACATGGTGCTAAGCATATTTGTTTTAAAAAGTGAGCATGTCAATAAAATGTTTCTGAAACACATTTATAAAATAATAAAAATAGCAACTATAACATTTGTGACCCAGAATTTTAGCAAATAAATGAGCTCATTGCAAGAATGTATAATCAAGTCTTTTTTGAGCATTTTGAGGAAATGTCAACTATTTTTGAATTCAATTAGATTAGCTCAGGCTGTAATTAGGACAATAAATGCAAAAAATGCCAAAAGATACAGGAATATCTATGATATTATAGAAAGTTGGAGTAGTTCTGAGTAATAGTAATTTTTTTCAGTGTGAGAAAAATGTCAGGATCCCCATTTCACGGTTTTGAAGTTGCCAGTAGAATTGTTTATGGTTAACTAACAACCATGCCACAAATACGTTCACACTCTGATTTCTGGAACCTATGAATATGTTACCATATGTCAAGAGGGACTTTGCAGATATGATTAAGATTGTGGAATTTGAGATGATTTTTTTGGTTTATCTGGTGGGCCCAATGGATTACTTAAAAGTGGAGACCTTTTCTTTGCTGAAGTTACAGAGACAGACATGTGAGAGGTGTCCCCGGGGCTCTTGCTGGCTCTGAGAAAGATGAAGGGTCCTGCACATCGGTACCTGCTGCTCAGAGATAAAGGAGAGAAACGAGATCTCAGTTGCAATGGTGCTGAGTTTTGCCAACAACCTATGTGAGTTGGGGAAACAATTCTCCTCCAGAGCCACCAAGGAGAGGAAAGTCAAGGTTCTGCTGAAGTCTTGATTTTACCTTGTGAGACTTGAGCGGAGAAACAAGCCAAGGACACTAGATTCTGACCTATATAACTGTGGGGGAAAAAAAAAAAAAGGTTTGTGTTGTTTTAAGCCATTAAACGTATGCTAATTTGTTACAGTGTCAGTGAAAAACACACACAGCGCCTCTTCAGCTTTTCTTATAGAAACTCATGTTTTTCTATTGCCTAGTTTCAAGAGGGCGTGAGCACTTACTATTTCCTGAGAGTTACTATCTTCGCTGTGAAATTTACTCTGTGTAACTTTCCGTATAACACGGTTTCATGAAGTCTGAACAAGATAGCATGCTAGAATAGAAATAAGAGCTTGAAAATCACAGAAGCCTAGATTTGAATACCTGTTCTATAATTTGTGAGCTCTGTACATTAGAGTCAGCTGCAGAAATTCCTAATCTTCTATTTATCTGCTTGTTATTTAGGGACAGTGATACCGACACAAAATGGAGAGAACCCATGTGAAAGCAGCTTAACATACCATGGGAAACACATACGCCCTTATCATCCTCCTTGGACAAAATCAACTAACACTCCATCCTGAACATAACTCTGAAGAGTTCTTTAGGTTAAGAAAACCAGGTTTATTATGTTTATTTTATGTTTACAACTCTTTGTGGCTAATAGAGATAGTCTTTGTTTAAGACATGAAGAACTCATCTGCCACTTAGTACTTTCTTGTGGATTTATGTGCTAAGCTGGAATTGAAATTTTTTCAGGCAAGTTTTGATGTGGAAATAAAAGAAAGTAACAGTGGATCATAGGAGGGAGGTAAAATGCTTAACACAGCTCCGCAATAATTTCCTGGGACAGCCGGCTATAATTCTGGAGAATCTAGGCTGATGAGACAGAAAACAAGAAGAGTCTTCAGTAGGGGAAAATGAAAAAAAGATGATCAAACCCAAATAAAATATAGACATAAATCTCTAAACTAAAAAAATACACATTTGGGAAGCACGAATTGAAATTTAGGGCATATACACAGATCAAGCGGTGTTTAGTATGTCAGCAGAAAAAATAGAGGATTAGAGGTTTTATACAAAGACAAACAATTATGTATTGTTTTCCCATAAAGCTTATTTGAACTAGTACAACTTTGGGGAGCCGGCAATCTCTAATCGGTGAGTGGTACACTGGGCAAAACTAGTCTTGGAGTTGCAGCAGGTTGCTGCAGTAGCTGTTAACTACAGCTAGGGCCAGGTTACAGCAGACAGTTTCAGGAGCCAGACATACAGAGAATTATTTTCTTGGAGAAATATCCCCTGAATGCTTTTCCCTGCTGGCTTCTCAACTATGTTTTATTTAGGTATAACAAGAATGACCCAATTTATATAGTCAACTTTCACAGTTCCCCCTTTTGATCAAAATGTTTCTCTGAAAGCATTAATAATTATGATTTTACAGTTAGGCTTAATTAGTGCTCTGATGGAACTGTGTCACTTGTCTATGTCCCCTATCTGGGCTAAGCTATGTGGGTCTAAGTCAGGGCCCTGGACCACAGGTGATTAAAACAAAGAGAAGTAAAATCTTTTCTCAGAGTAGATTTGTCTGGAGTCCAACACTGAGCTTCATATTTTCTTTTCATGAAAAAAGAATAAATGGACATGAGCAACAATGTAGTGTCTTTAAGTTTGGAGCTCATTTTATACTGTTAGGAGAGCTGGCTTTACAAAGACTAGATAGGGGGGCTGGGTAGAGTGGTTCTCACCTGTAAGTGTAGCATGCTGAGAGGCTCAGGTGGGTCAATCGCCTGAACACAGGTGTTCAAGAGCAGCCTGAACAAGAGGAAAGCTATTTCCATTAAAAATATAGAAATTATTTTTATTTTTAGCATTGTGTCAGGTGCCTGCAGTCCCAGCTACTTGGGAGGCTGAGGGAAGAGGATCTCTTGAGCCTAAGAGTTTGAGGCTGCTTTGAGCTATGATGAGAGAGCCATGGCACTCTATCCAGGGTGACAGAGTGGGACTGTCTCAAAAAACAAAACAAAACAAAGAAAAAACACAAACAAAAACAAACAGAAAACTGGGATTAGACATGCAATGAATAAAGCTTAAAAATCACACTATAAAAAATTAATAATATGAGAAATTCAATTTCAACAATAGTGCTGAACCAGAGGTGGGGAAACTGCAGCCTTGAGGCCACATATGGGCTTCTGGGTCCTTAAGTGTGGCCTTTGGATTGAAATCTAATTTTACAGAATAAATCCTCTTATTTACATTAATGCATTTTTGTTCATTTTTTATATCTTTATTTTACTTAAAAAATGAATGTATTTCAAATACTAAAAAGTAAGATAAATCTCAACAAAATAACCTTCCTAAATTGACTAGCACAATTAAAACATTCATGAGCCAGAAGAACCAAATTGATGGCTGCTGTGCTCATGATGCAGTTCTAACTCCCTGCACTTGACTGGTGCCAATACTGCATGAGGCTAGTTGGCAAGAGTTTATGGGGGCTGAATTCACCAGTTTGTTACTGTTTTTTGACAATGGCCCCATGTTTCTGTTTGAAGTGGAACTTGTGAATAGTTGCACAGCTCAAGAGTATTTTAAAATTATTTCTACTTAAAGAGAAGAATTTAAAGAGGTCATCATATAAAGAGGCCAAGGAAACAATGAAGGGAGAAAATAGATATATATTTTTTTTTAATGAGGACGGGGAATTGCAATATTATCTCATTTCTGCTAAAGATAAGATGATTTGCTCGCTTTGTGATACTGAAATGTCAACAGTAAAGAAATTCAACACTGAAGAGCATTATAACTCTCATAAGGATCACAGATATTTTAAATTAGAGAAAAAGACATGAATGGTTTTATTGTAAAAATTAAAGATGAAAAGAAAAGTAAAGGCAATTCTTTCAAGCTGTAAGAAGATCTGGAAATGATGTCACTGTAACAACACGGTGTATACACTTGGGGGAAAAGGGAGGCCATTCAGTGATGCAGAGGACATGACAGAATATGCGTCAGAGTTGTAAGATGTTTAGACCCTGATAGTGTTTCTAAGTACAAACTGTCTCCTTCAAGGAGACCCATAACTGGCATGCATTTACCTTCAACTTAGTGGAATAACTTCATGCAATACTTTGAAAGTACATATTATTCAATTGCTTTGAGTGAATCAAGTAATAACTACTGACTTGGTACGGGTTTTATCCTTCATTCGGGTTGTAACACAGAATTTATTTGCTACAGAGAGCTGTTCATTTTGGACACTTTTGTGAACAACATGGAAAATAGATGTACTCAACACCTTTTAAGAAACATGTCATGAAGGTGGACTGAATTTTGTAAATTTGGTGAGTGTAAGTTCAGACAGTGCACTGTCCATGACAGAAAAACATGAAAGGTTTATTGAACAGATAAAAAACTACTAACAGATCCTGACGCTTCCATTTCTTTTCTTTATATCTTGTATTAGCAAGTCTGTATCCTAAAGCTACTATTTTACATGATAATTTGCAACAAGTTATAAGGATTTTTAACTATATTCCTGCAACTACCACATAGTGTCATCAATTTTGTAATATAATTAATTTCAATGATAAGGTATTCAGTGTTCAGTGTGGATTTGCCATATCATTCTAGAGAGGGTTGATTAATGCAGGGACCGGCATTTGCCAAAACTGTATCTCTGTGAGAAAAGATAGTTGCATTTTATGAAGAACAGAATAAGCAACGTGAATTAATAAAACAAGAATTCTTCAGGAATGCAACATTTCTGTGTGATATGTCAAATCAAAATGACATGAATATTTATTTGCAAGGTAAAACTATGTGTATATATGACATGTGGCAAAAAATACAAGCCTGGGGGAAAAGCTATCTTTTTTCAAAACACTTCTTCAAAGGGAAATTTCAGATGAACATTTTTTCCCAGTTAGGAAAGGTCATTGATGAGCAGAACAATATATGCAAATCATTTGAAGTATACTCAGGTGCTATATTAATAGAATTAATTGGAACATATAAATAAAAAGGAGACTTTGAGAACCATAACATCACACATAAACTAGCATTTTAGCCTCACCTAGTTGATGTCACTAAGGCATCTGAAGAACTACAGATAAAACTGAGCTTTCAGTAGATGACATCTTAAAGTCATTGCCTGATGCTAAGAAAGATCAACTGAAATATAAATAAATGCAGTAGAGTATAATTTGGCAGCATTTCTGAAAAATGTTGTCTTGCATTTCAACCCCTTGTGCTATGAATCTCCATTCCCTTACCTAACCCAGATCAAGGTGCCCTTAAGGTCACAAATGACTAATTCTCACGTAGAAGATCAACTGAAACCGTGCCCGCCCCATGCTGCAACCAAATATTCAAACAATTTACCACAAAAAGCAGACACAAGACAGTCATTTAAAGGTTAGTTTACTTTACAATTAACAAAAGTTTTCATTTTTTGAAGTTATTATGTACATAGTAGTTAAATTTTTACAAAGTAATGTACTTTTTTCTTTTTTTTAAAAGACAGTTTCACTCTGTCACCCTCGGTAGAGTGCTGTGGTGTCACAGCTCACAGCAACCTCCAGCTCTTGGGCTTATGTGATTCTCTTGCCTCAGCCTCCCAGTAGCTGGGACTACAGGTGCCCGCCACAACACTCGACCGTTTTTTTTGTTGCAGTTTTGTTGGGGCTGGTTTCAAACCTGCCACCCTCAGTATATGGGGCCAGTACCCACTCACTGAGCCACAGGTGTTGCCCATAATGTACATTTTTTTAAGTATATCTAATTGAAGTTTCTTAAGTGTGCTCTTATTTGATTATAGCTAAATTAATGTGACCTTCCAAATATGAAGAGGTTCTCAATCTCTATGCTAAAACCTTGACTTAATTTTAAATGTAACCAATTATAAAAGACAAAAATCCATGGGGGAAACTGGCTGAGATTGACTGTAGCCATCAAGTACCTTTTTATACCTAGGTTCAATTAAAGCTGAGAATACCAACTTTACATGGGATCACCAGAATGATTTAGGAAGAAGTTGTGTTAGGGATATTGTCAAATTTGTCTATTCGGCAGACTAAAATAATTTCTTGGATCAGGTTTTGTCACGTTACCTAGAGCAGTTACTGACTGTGAAATTTTAATTACAGCACTATCATACCAAAAAAAAAAAAAAAAAGGAAAGAGAAGATAGCATTGAGGGGGATTAGAGACTCAGTATGATATGCAGTATTATTGTAATATCTTAGAAAAAGCTGTTTACACCATGGAAAATGTCAACTTCTCACTGTTTTGCATTTTGAATATCTCTGGTTTGGATTAGGTGGTTTAGTGAACTTTCTATGCAGCTTGTACACGAGACATAAGACTTATTCCTTAAAATTCACTGCTCTAATTTTAGCTATTTGTGCTGTAAGACAAAGCAATTCTGCTTTTAGTAATGCTATGGAAGTTGGACTGGAGGTATGAGAAGAATTTAGGAACTAATGTAGTCCGTAGGTCTAATAATAGGTGTAGTATAGCTTTTATTTCTTTTAGACACATGATTCTTTTTGGACATTGATCATATGTGAGCCTCAGATTTAAAAACCACTTGAGGCTAGAAAGTTAAACCAAGGCAGGCTTTAAATTTTATATACAGTCTTGAGGTGCCGTGGCCTGCTAGGAAGTGACAGATTTTATTTACACACAGTAAGGCTATGACTCCTTGAAGTCAAACAATTTATGTATATTTAAAAAAATGACCTTTCAATCAAAGCCTCCATAATGTAACTAGTATTCTCAATTGGATTATGCTAAAAAGAGAGAGCATCTTTCATTGCATTAATGCAAATAACTATACTGCCATAAAAATGTTCACAAATAGTTTTTGAAATCTGAGGGAATATAGTATGGAGAAAAAAATGCTTTTATCTTTGTTTACAGAAATACACTTATCAAATTGTTGTAAATTATAGGCAGCTTAAACGGTATTTTTAAAAGCACAGAAAAGCATTTAGGTAAAGAACAAACTGTTTCAAATAAAAGTCATAAAATAGTATTTTTATCAGTTAGTTGATTTCATATAATCAATTTCTTTCTGCTTGATCTTCATTAGAAATTTCATTAACACAGTAGTTCACTTTTAGAGTTATGGAAATTTTATTTAGTCCATTGTTCTTAATGTTAGCAAAATCCTGTATTTAGGAATATTTGTAGGAGTACTTTTCGTGAGCCTAATCATAAATGATTTTAGAGATTTCAAAACAATAACTCTCTCTGGCAGGACAAAGTCTTAAAAAATGAACAGTTAAAATCCATTGCAATTTTGCAATTGACAAAGAAATTTAGCTTTTCTTATTACATATAGCATTTAAAGATAATCAGAAGTATGACTGATAACACGTATCTATGAATTTATATCATTTTTGAAGCATATAAAAATACACGTAAATGCAATTAAAAATAGAGGTGGTATCACTTATGGCTTGACAGGTGTTTCATACAATTTTCTAAAGAAGATGAATTATTTTATATATCTATATATCTATATCTATTTTATATATCTATAATCTATATAATTATTTTATATATCTATTTTATATATCTATATCTAATCATTTATATATATATGAGAGATATAGCTTTTAATGTTTTTCAGGAGCCAACTGGAAATCTCAAAGTTATTTCTAGGTTAAAAAAGAAATAATTTAGGATTTGATTTGGGTAAATCCGGTCAAAGGTATTAAAAAGCTCCAAACATTGGATCAAAACAAATCACAGGTCACCGCAAAATAATAGTCAGTAATTTAAATAAAGTGATAAGCAAAACTTTTCATAGCAATACAGAGAGTTGCATGGATGTAAACTCGTAACCCTTTAATCTCCTTTTTTCTAAGTAGTCTAAAATCTTATAAGGGCAACACAAGAAATTATCCTGGCTGGTTATGATGGTTCCTACCTATAATCCTAGCACTCTGGGAGGACAAGTCAGGTGGGTCACCTGAGCGTAGGAGTTTGAGACCAGTCTAAGTAAGAGAGAGACCCATGTCTACTAAAAATAGAAAAAGCTAGCTGGGTGTCATGGCTCATCCCTGTAGTCCTAGCTACTCAGGAGGCTGAGACAAGAGGATCTCTTAAGCTCAAGAGTTTGAGGTTTCTGTGAGCTATGCTGCCAAGGCACTCTACCCAGGGTGAGACTCTGTCTTACGTAAAGACAACAACAAAAAAAAAGTAAGAAAGATAAGAAATTATCTTGACAAATGTAAGATCGTTATTTCTTGGACCATCTACCAAAAAAGCAAAGAAAAACCTTCTGCAGTGTGGTCGTTTCTTTTTATGGGAAGATCATTAAGGTAACCTGGAAGTTGAACCTGAATGAAAAATACGCTTGAATTTCATGAGCTACACAAAGGAAGTGTCTAAGGTTATAAGTGTAACAATTCGGATATATTGAGAAAAGACAAGAGTGCAATACCAAGTTATACTGAAGAAAAACATTACTTTTCTAGGCCTTTATGATAACATCTCAGTGTTATGCCATAAGATCTGTTACAGCCAGAGAAAAAAGTGTTATAGGATCTGAAGAAAAACACTGAAGGTGAAAGTTACCATTCGAGGTTTTCTCAATGGGAGAAAAAGCTAAAGGCAATAATAGTATAGGAGCTACAGATCACATGCAGTGTGATCCAGCCAAAGTTAAGCCTCTGCGCTATAAATCTTAACAATCTCAAAAGAAAAACTTTACTTGAAGAAAGGAAATTATCATTTTGAATGAAGAAGATAGCATTTTATCCAGAAACTAAGGAAATTAGATCTAAGAATATGGCTGTTGAAGAAACAGATTTTAGGATTAAATACCAAAACTGCTTGCAATTTAATTAAGAGCAGATCGATACTTCCATAAAACCTTGTTTTATATAGAGAGGACTAGACTCCGGGCCTCTGTCAGGGCCCTCCTGGCACCAGTGTTCACTTTTTAGAAACACACATATATTCCTTTCAATCCAGCTAACCTGATCACACATAAAGCTTCCTTCATGATGGTTATCCTTTATAAATCCGCTTCAAGTTGTTTAGATGTTTGTTATTTTACCAAACCTCCAGTCTTAGTCCTGTATTTTTTTTTTTTTAACAATCAATTATTTCATCTTAGGACAAAAAATAGCCACATAAGATTCTTCCTGAAACAAAATTATTTTTTCCTAAATTCATATTTCGACTAACAGACCTAAATATACTCAGTATTTTATTTTTTTTTAGTTTATGAAGCCATGGATGAACCTCTATGCATTTAGCAATTTGTTTCAGTTCTTTATCTTATTTGGATACGACCCAGACATTTAAGGTGTATCTGTTCTTCCAATTTGACATATCATAATTTAAAGTTTTTAAATTACTTGGAAAGTTCATTTGTAAATGTTTATTGCATTTATAATAACATAATTTATCTAAGAATTGTATCTACAGTATTTAAGCAAATGGATATATCAATAGAACTAATCATTATTTTACTTTTTATTAATTTATTTTATAGCCTTTCTGTCTCATCAACCTAAGTAAGAAATTTAAAGTCAAAAATATAGGTATGCCACCCATACTTCAGAGTGTACAGCTGCTTTTATTAAACAACAATCAAGATTATTTATCAAAGAATTGTATAAACAAAGATCATTTTGTTTTAGGTTGAGTTTATGGTTAAAGCCTAAAACATCTAGCAAAGGCAAAATTTAAAACTATCTGAACAGGAAACCCAGGAGTACTGTAAAGTGACATTTTTACAAACTTTTGTAACTTTATTTTATTAACAATTTTAAGATCAATTAATTTATCAAAGATTCACTTAAATCATATGAACTATGGGCGGCACTTATGGCTCAGTGGGTAGGGCATCAGCCCCATATACCGAGGGTAGCGGGTTCAAACCTGGCCCTGGCCAAACTGAAACAAAAAATGGCCAGCGTTGTGGTGGGCACCTGTAGTCCCAGCTACTCAGGAGACTGAGGCAAAAGAATCTCCTAAACCCAGGATTTTGAGGTTGCTGTGAGCTGTGACACTGCAGCACTCTACTGAAGGTGATAAAGTCAGACTCTGTCTCAAAAAAAAAAAAATTCATTGAACCAACTGAAATAAAATTTCTTAAGGGACTTCAGACATACAATACTATGTTTTATAATGTAGACACAATATAAAATATAACGCATGCATGTATGCATAAACACATCTTACCACATACACATAATAAATCTTTGTAGTTTTTATTTTAAAAATTATTCACGAGATAGTAAAACATAAACTTACTGATTTATAGGGAAAAAAAGGGGATTTATATTATATTTTGTTCTTGGCACCTGTAGCACAGTGGCTAGAGTGCCTGCCACAAACGCTGGGGCTGGCAGTTCGAACCTGGCCCGGGCCTGCTAAAAACAACAGTGACAACTACAACAACAACAACAAAAATAGCTGGGCATTGTGGCAGGTACCTGTAGTCCCAGCTACTTGGGAGCCTGAGGCAAGAGAATCACTTAAGCCCAAGAATTTGAGGTTGCTATGAGCTATGACACCACAGCAGTCTACCCATAGTAAGACTCTGTCTCAAAAAAAAAAAAAAAAGTAATATTTTCTCTGACAAAATTGAGTGAGGCTAAACTTTAAGATATGTATTATGTTATTATTATTTTTATGGATGTATGGGATACCTATGCAGATTTGTTACTGTGGATATACTGAGTGATAGTGAGCCTGGGTTTTTTGTGTAATCTTCACCAAATTTGTGTACATAATGCCATTAGGTAATTTACCATTTTTGGACCCCCTTCCATTCTCCCACATTGTTGCCCTTCTGAGTCGTCAACGTCTATTATTCTATTTTTATGTCTGTGTATTCATTATTCATCTTCCAGATATAAGTGAGATCATGTAGTATTTGATTTTCTGTTTCTGAGTTACTTCTCTTAGGATAATAGCCTCCTGTTCTACTCAAGTTGTTGCAGTAGAGACCATTGTTTTATATGACTGAGTAATATTTCATGGTGTATATGTAACATTTGCTTTATCCAGTCATAAATTGATGAATACTTATATTGATTTCTTGTCTCTGCAATTTTGAATAGTGTTCCATTCAAAAGATAAGTGCAGGTATCTTTCTGATATAATGCTTTCTTTCCCTTTGGGTAAAAACCTGATTGTGGGATTACTGGATCAAATGGTGTCCACTTTTAGTTCTTTTTTTATCTCCAGACTGTTTGTCATAAATGTTGGACAAATTTACATTTCCACCACAGTGTACTAGTGTATCCTCAACAACATCCATTGCTTTCTGAATTTTAGATAATGTCCATTCTGATTGATGTAAGATGATATCTCATTGTGGTTTTAATTTACATTTCTTATATGATTAATGGCGTTGAGCTTTTAAAAATATGTTTATTGGCCATTTCAATGTCTTTTTCCCAAAAAGCCTGTTCATGTCCTTTGGCCGCTTTTTATTGGGGTTATTATTGCTTTTTACTGTTTAATTATTTCAGTTCTTTGTAGGCGCTAGATGTTAGTTCTTTGTCAGAAGTGTAGCTTGTGAGTATTTTCTTCCATTCTGTAGGTGGTCTACTTACTCTATAGATTATTTTTTGCCATGCAAAAACTTTTTAGCATATTTTAGTCCAATTTTTTACTTTTGCTTTTGTTACCTTTGCTTTGGGGTTCTTATTCATAAATTCTTTGCCTGAGAAAATGCCCAACAATGTCCAAAAGGGTTTTTTCTAAGTTTTCTTCTAGTCTCCTGGAATTGTTATCGTTGCATGTCTTATCATCTTTTTTTTTTGTTTTTCTGAGATGGAGTGTTAGTGTTGTCGTGGGGACTCTAGTGCAGTGATGTCATCAGAGCTCATTGAAACCTCACATTTCTGGGCTCAAATGGTCATCCCACCTTAGCCTCCCAAGTTTCTGGAACTATATGTGCATATCACCATGCCTGGCTACTTTTTTTTTTTTTTTTTTTGGTTTGTTTTACTTTGAATAGATATAAGGTCTTGCTCTTGCTCAGTCTAATCTCAAGCTTCTGAGCTCAAGTACTCTCCCCACTTTGGCCTTCAGGAGTGCTAGGATTACAAGCATAATCCAGATAAGATAATAACTTATCCAGATAAGATAATAACTTATCTGGACACATATAAGCCTTTAATCCATCTTGAATTATTTTTTGTATATAATGAGAGAGAGGGATCTGGTTTCATTCTTCTGCATAAAGCTATTCGATCTTTCCAGCACCATTTATTGAATAAGGTATCTTTTCTCCAATGTCTGTTTTTGTCTGCTTTATCAAAGATCAACTAGTTGTAGGTATATGGCCTTATTTGTGGGTTCTCTATTCTGATCCTTAATGTAGGTGTCTATTTTTATACTAATATCACAACTTTTTGATTACTGTAGCCTTGTAGCATAATGTGATGTCTCCCACTTTGTTCCTATGGCTTATGATTGCTTTGACTAATGTTCCAAATGTTGCAGTTACAAGATGTCAAATACTTCATCACCCCTCATCAATGACTGAAACAGAGACTCTTATCTCACCTTTATTGGACATAATGCATGTACAGGAAGTAAATATTTTGATATTACTAAGCCACTGAGATTTGGGAATTGTTTTTTATTACAGCTTTTATCCTATCCTGATGTGGTTGTATGCATATTAGTGTATAGAATTATCACCTTGCTTCCTTAACAAACACCTGAAATATGAAATACTTGATATCGCCTTAGAGATTGAGTAGATGTAGCTGGAAAATAGTATGTTAAATAGTGCAAAACATTTGGTAAAACTGGAAATAAGTGGGCAGGAGGATTATGTAAGAAATGGACATTAGTGTATCTCTTGGATCCTGTTTGCTGCTTTTGCTATGGTTTTATATAAAAAGAAGATTAACCCAGGGAAGAATTGGCTAGAATAGAAGAGAACAGAGAGAATGAAATAGAGAAGGCTTTGCCAACCTGAAAGGGACAACCTCTTCAGGACTTCAAATAATAGACATAAATTTGCGAAGGTAGTTGAGAGATGAAAGTCAAGTAATCCTAACCTAGCAGCAAAGATCAAATCACATTCATGGCTGTCGTACATGGTTAATATCTCTTTGGGGATTAATGTAGTGCTCAGGAAATCCTTTCAGTTTATAAATGGGCACTTAAACTCCCAATATTCCACACGGTCTCATTACATTCAGCTGTGCCTGTAGGGATCTCTAGGAATTGAATTGTGTCCTCTAAAAATTCATATGTTGAAGCCCTCACATCCAGAGTTGATGATATTTAGAGATAAAATCTTTGAGAGATTATTTAGGTGCAGATGAGGTCATGATGAGTGTGAGGCCCTCACGATAGTCTCAATATCCTTATAAGAAAAGATGTCAGAGCATTTCCTCTCTCAAGTTTTCTTTACCTTTGGAGGACAGAGCATGAAGGAAGCATCTGTAGGCCATAAAGAGAGCCCACACCAGATTCATGCTGGTACCATGACATTGGATGCCAAATTTAGAAATCACCAGAAAAGAAACCTCTGATTATTTGCTGGGAGTAATGTATATATTCTAGAAATCTAACACTCTGTTAAACAGGCTATGTAAGTTTGCTAAGTTGCTTACTTAGGTACCACAACCTGGGTAACTTAAAGAAGTCAAGTTCTTTTCAATAATCAGCTTATGGCAAGTAAAAATTATGAAAAATAATGGAACATTGAGATTCTGTATTTATTTTCCATTTTAAAATAAAATGAAAAAATTATTTACACTGAAATAAATTTTGATCATTTTTATATAGTGTAGAATATGCATTATCCATTTTTTAATCTAAGACTTCATATAATACTTTTGAACATTTCTTTTTTTTTTTAACTTCAAAATATTAAAAGGGTACAAATGATTTTGGTTGCATGAATAATTTCAGTGATGCTTATGTCAGGGTTATAAGTATGCCCCAAATCCAAATGCTTATGCCAGTGTTATAAGTGTGCCCCAAATCCAAATGGTGTTATTTGGTAGGTTTGGTAGGTTTGCACCCATCTCTTTCTCCCTTCTCCCTCCTGCATGATTTCCACTGTGTTATTCTGTCCTCTGTGCACATGAGTGCTCATTGCTTAATTCCAGTTTAATAGCAAGTACATGTGCTGTTTGTCTATTCTTGATACACTTCACTTGTGAGAATGGTCTCCAGTTCTATCCAGATTGTTGCAAAAGGTTTTATTTCACTTTTTTTTAATGACTGAGTATACTCCATAGTATGTGTACACCACATTTTATTAATCCATGCATGAATTGATGGAAATTAGTATTGATTCCACAGCTTTGTGATTGTGAATTGTACTACAGCAAACATTCGAATGCAGGTATCTCTTTGATTAAAAGTCTTTTCCATTGGGAAGATACCTAATAGTGGAATGCATGGATCAAATGGGGCACAAAGACTTTTAGCTCTTTAAGAAATCTTCATACTGTTTTCCATAAAGATTGTCGTAACTTGAAGTACCACCAACACTGTATAGGTACTCCTTTCTCTCTGCATCTACTTCAGCATCTACTGTCCTTAGAAGTTTTAATAAAAGCCATTATAACTGGGGTAAGACGATATCTCACTGTGGTTTTAGTTTGCATTTCCCTGGTGTTTAATGACATTGAGCATTTTTCTTAAGTTTATAGGCCATTTGTTTATCTCTTTTGAAAAGCTTTTGTTCATGTCTTTTGCTCACTTTTTATTGTGTTTTGATTTCTTTTCTTGATTATTTTCTTGAGTTCTTTATAGATTCTGAGTATTAACCTTTCTCGGATATACATCTTACAAATATTTAAATACTTTCTCTGATCTTGTACCTTGTCACTCTCCTCTAATTAATATAACAGGTTTCCATATGTTCCTATTATTTTTCTGACATTAAATAGAAATATAAAAATTAAAAATTATGTAAGTAAGCATTAAGTAGGTGTTATGGATATCTTTGTAACCTCCTGCCCACCTCTGAGATGCGTATATGCAAGTGTTAATGTCCAATGCCAAGAATGTGACTATATTTGGGAATAGGGTCTTGAAGAGGTAAATTAATTTAAAATGAGTCCAATACAGTTGGTCTTAATCCAATCTTATTAATGGCTTTAGGAAAAGAGGAGATTAGGACACTCAGAAAGACACCAGGGCGGCATGAGGGCACAGTAAGAGAGAAATCACCTGCTATCCAAAGAGAAAGGCTTCAGAAAAAATCAAACCTGTGGACACCTTGACCTTGGACTTCTTACCTCCAGAAGCATAAAGACAATAGCAATCTGTTGTTTAAGTCACCCAGTTTGTAGCATTTTTTAAATGTTAAGCCTAGCAAATTAATATTTTATGTTTCTAAGACAATTTTTTCCTACAAAAGACATTGCAAACAAAAAGTGTATGATTTCTACAAGATACATAGATGTTCACTGCATTATTAAAAGATAATTTAAGATGCCATATTTAGTTGTTAGAATTTGATATTCTGGCATTTTTTTCTTAAATAATAGCTTCTCTTTGCCTTGATTCTATTGCACTTAAATAGTTTTTAACAGTGTTCTATCAAGTAAATTACTTTAAGCAAAGTAATATCAAATTGGTGCGCAAATATAAAACAAACAGTATCAAAGAAAGATTACTACTCTATGTCAATAAATGTGTGTGAATTACTATATTTGTAAGCTCTATTACAGTATACCTCTGTAAGTTGACCACCCAATGTTTAACAAACTGGTCAACATACAGAGGTGGTCAATAAGGAACTAGGCCTATAGTACTGCTTCATACATAGGTGAATGTTCTGTTTTTGAAACTTAGGTCAGTGTAAAGAGGTGATCAGTGTGGGAAGTAGTTCAACTATAGAGGCTATACTGTATTTTACAAAGTTAGCCTTCAGTTAAATATATGGCTCGTTAAGCAAATTATACAAATGAACAAAGTCAACAGATAATTTTATGGATAATTACTGATTAAATAGATTTTTTGATTAAATTTAATTGATGAATAATACACGAAGGCAAACTCACTAGATAAATTTAGTTTTTAAAGTGATATATATTACCTCATAAATTAGTAAGGTATACAACATTGTCTACAATCCAGATGAGCATGAGATAAGTTTGTGAAATATGTAATGTGAGCAATAAAATATGCAAAATCGAGAGCTAAAGTATGTAGCTTAGTCAGTGAAACTTGGCAAGCGTGATAATTAAACAATTTACTGAAACAGCAAAATATGCAAAAGAGAGCAAGCAATTTTATTTATTACACTGGAGTATTGGATCACCAATAGATAGTTTTTGATGATTTAACTTAAAAAACTAGCTGTTTGAATGTTCTATGCTGTGCCATCAGCAAATTGTATACCTCGATCATTGAGCTGTTTGAACAATTAATTGGCTAACTATGGGGTTTTATGCGCTCAACCAAGGAAATTCATTGAGTTATTATAAAGTTTATGTGTATAATTTTAAATCTCAAATGCATCTTGGAGGTTTTTGAAGTTTGTTTCTATTAAATTCCTTACACATTTCCTTTTTTATATATTTTGGAAAATTTGGACTGACAGATTAGGATGGGATACAAAATTAAAAGCTTAAATGAAGTAATAATTAAGAGGGTTTTTTTTTTTTTTTAGGATTTCATGTATTATTGTGACCTAGTAAGTGGTACCAAACCAAGATAGTGAAGGCAGAAATCATAGTTCAAATCAGCTGTAGAAAATGTGGTTATGCTAAGAAGAGACTGTGTTTGGTTCCCCAGGAAAAATTAGGTAAGGGCTGTGCTTTATGTATGCAGGATATGATTGTAGGAAGCTTACAACAGAGTAAATGCTGTGGGGCTAACAACTGAGCAGAATACTACTAAGAATCAAGTAATCATGGAGATATTCAGGTTCTGACAAGTAGGAGTGGAGAGTCCATATATATACCACTCAACATCCATGAAAATATCTGATACACTAGAACAGGGGGGTCCTGGAAGTAAGAACCATATTCTAGAATGAGATCTACTCTACACTGCTCAAAAGAAAGCTTAGAACTTACCTTAACAAGACAAGTAGATATTCGAAGTTAAGTATTGCCAACTTGTAGGACTTGAGCAACTACTTTGAACTTTCTATAACTCTATCCAATAAAGCATAAAACAACGTTTATGCCAGTTTGCTTAGCAAAAAATCTTAACTTTGAGAAATTAACTCTAGAAAATAGCCAATCAGATACACAAAAGATTACAGTTTGTAATTCTGAGTAATGAGAGCTTCAATATCAGAAAATAAATGACTAAAAATTCACAGTACGTAAAGGATCTTAAAAAACTCTGATGAATGAAAAGAAAGAACTAAATAAATGATAAGATAATTCACGTTCATGGATAGAAAGAATCAATATTGTCAAGTTTTGGTTCTTCTCACTGTGCAGAGGTCCTCAAACTTTTTAAACAGGGGGTCAGTTCACTGTCCCTCAGACTGTTGGAGGGCCAGAGGGCCATAGTTTAAGGATGCCTGGTCTATCAATTCAATGAAATCCCAATTAAATCCTAGCAAGTTATTTTGTGGATGTCAAAAAAATTGATTTTAAAGTTTACATGGGTAAGGAAAAGAATCAGAATAACCAAAACAATAAAATAAACCCAACAATAAAATCCGTAAGCTCCATATATGCGATTCAATTAACTGTGAATTACATATATTAAAAAAATGAAAAATAACAATACAACATAAAAATAATACAATGAAAAATGCAGTAAAGCAACTATTTGCATAGCATTTACATTCTATTGTGTGTTATAAGTAATCCAGAGATGATTTATAGTGACTGGAGAATATATATACATCATGAGCAAATTCTACGCAATTTCACAAAAAGAACTTGTCAGTAGAGTTGTATCCACAGGAAGTCCTAGAACCAATTATCCAAGGACACCAAGGAAGGATTGTATTGAAGGAGTTGAATAAAGTTGGAGGACTGATACTACTGGATCTCATGACTTTCTAAAAACTACAGTAAACTTGGCCGTGTGGTTTAGCAGGGAACAGACACACAGATCAATGGAACAGAACAGACATCCCAGAAATAGACACATGGAACTATTGCCGACAGATCTTTAATAATACTTGAAACTTTAAAGGGATGTAATTGAATAAAGATAGTCTTTTCAACAGTTGGTGCCAGAACAAGTGAAAAACAAAAAAAAATTCTGGACACAGACCTTTCACCCTTTAGAAAAATTAAACCAAATCATAGACCCCAATGTGAAATGAAAAACTATAAGACAAATAGAAAACCCTAGAGAAATATATATATATGCCATTGTGTGGCAATGACATTTTAGATACAGCACCGGTGAAGTAATTGATAAACTATCTTTTGTTAAAAATTAAAAAAAAAAACCAAAAAAAACTTTGCTCATGGAAAACAACCTCAAGAGAATGAGAACATAAGCCCCAGTCTAAGAGAAAATATTCATAAAGGAAACATCTTCAAAATTATTTATCCCAATATATGCAAAGAACTCTCAAAACTTGTTGAGAAAAGGATTTTCTAAATCCATTTTTTTAAATCCCGAACATTGGCAGTATGAAGTTTTTGAAAGGATGTAGGCAATAGGATCTCCCATTCATTGATGGTGGGAATACAAAATGGTACAGCCACTTTGGAAAACGGTTGGCAGTGTCTCAAGAAAACTAAACACGGTCTTATAATACAATTCAGCAGTCATACTCTTTGGTACTTACTCAAAGGAGATGAAAACTTATGTTCGTACAAAAACCTGCACACAGTTGTTTATAGCAGCTTCATTCATAATTGCCAAAAGTTGGACACAATTGCAATTTCTCTCAGAAGGTGAATTGATAAACCATGGTATAACTCAGCGCTGAGATGAAATAAGCTATCAAGCTTTGAAAAGGCAGAAAGTGACCTTAATTGTATGTTACAAAATGAAAGAAGCCAATGTGAATGGTATGTACTGCATAACATTCTTGTAAAGGCAAATTTACAAAGACGACAAAAATGTCCACAGTTGCCAAGAGAGAGGAGGGGAAAGGAAGGGATGACTGAGGGAGCATGGAGGATTCTTTAGGGCAGGAAAATTATTCTGCATGATAGTTTTATGATGGATACATACTATTGTACATTTATTCAAACTGATAACATGTACAACAACAAAAGTGAATCCTAATGTAAAGTAGGGGTTTTGGGTGATTATAATGTGTCAATGTCAGTTGCTCAGTTATAAAAATGTGTCACTCTGGTGGGGGATGCTGATGATGAAATAGGTTGTGTATTTATGGGGTTAGGGTGTATAAGGGAAGTCTGTCTAACTTTCTCTCAATTTTGCCATCAAACTAGAACTTCTCAAAAAAGTTATCTTAAAAAATGCACGCGTCAATACTATTGTATTAGTATTTCGCAAGACATTTTACATTAAAAAAAAACACTTGAAGAGGTTGATAAAACTATAGGCATCTTTACCTTACCCTAATTAAGTGATGGCTATTGAGAAAATATATTTTGGAAATAAGGCCTTGAATTATTTTCATGTCAGAGCAGTCACTGATATATGCAATGGAACTCTAGTTAGTGGTCAAGAAAAATTTATAGCAGAATAATGGATAATGCAGAAAATACCTGAACACTGATAAGCAAAAGAGCAGTACCCAAAATATATGTGCATCATAATATAATTGTGTTACATATTAGAAAGACTAATATACACACAGAAAACACACATGGTTTTACTTTACTTTTTATAAACACTAAATAGAGCACACATTTAAATAACTACCTACAGCTGAACCTTTGCAAGTTGGCCACACCAGGAACTCTAACACACTAGTTAACGTACGGAGGTGGTCACCATAAGGCAGTAGAGCTACTGTACTGATACGTACATGTGGTGCACATCTGGTCTGTGAAAGTTAGGGTAGTCAGTGTAGGGAGGTGCTCAACTATGGAAGTTCCACTGTACCATAATTGCAAATTAAGATATAATCAATAGTATTTAACAATTTTGACTGGGAAGCCTATCTCATAATATGCAGATACTTTCTTTTTTCCTTGTTTTAGCGGGAAAAATTTAAGTGAGAAAAAGTTTTCAAAATTACCTTCCAAAGATGGCTATATTTTGGAATTTGAGAGAGCTACAGGACCACATGTCCTAAAACAGATGGCTGAATCTATATTTTGTTGACCTGAAAGACCAGACCTTGAGTAACATATTGTAATGATGCTTCCTATTCAAAGCATCCCAGTAATATTTGGGAGTCTCAGAATTAAGCTTGAGACTTGTCACCAGGTGCTTATGCTGGTAGCACTATGCAAACATCTTGATAGGGTTTCATAACCTTGGTACCTTGTGCCTCACAGCTGTGTTCATGCAGATGTGTTACGGTGTTTTGCTGAGTGGCATTCACGATTGTTGCATATTTTCGTGTGCCAGCAAGAGAACGTCAGAGCTTAGATGAGAGCAATGAACAAACATTCAGTGACTTGTTAAACGTGGCAAGAGCGGAAGCGAAATCAGGGACATGTTAGTCCAAATTTATGGGGACAATGCCATGAAGAGAAAGTGGTAGTGTACAAATGGATTGGACACTTTTCTGAGGGGAGAGAAGATTCTACTGATGAAGAGAGCTGACGGCGGCTAGTCACAGGCAGAACTGACAAAAACTTACAAAAATCTGTCGGATTGTACATCAAGAGTGTTGACTAGAACTAAGAGAAGGCTGGTAGACCAAGTAAAGATAGAGAAACAAAAGAAATCTTAACTGGATAGCTGAGCATGAGAAAGGTGTGTCCAAAAAAGGTCCCAAAGGAACTCACCGGTGACCAAAAGCAAAGAGCTCACGGAGCGGCACCCTCTGGGAGAGGGTTTTCAGTCAGTGAACAGTATTGGATACCCTTCCTATTCTTATGTGGCCCCCAGTGACTCTTTTCTTTACTTGAAGAAAAAGGAAATTTTGAAATTCGGATGCCATTAAGGACATCAACAGCTCTAACAGCCATTCCAGAAAGAGTTCCAAAATTGCTGTGAAGGGTAGACTAGGCGCTGGGGTTTGTGCACAGCTTCCCAGGCGACTGTAATCAGATGTGCAGCGCTACCATTAGGGTGAGTTCACAGACTTAATTATCATAGCTCCTAGCTAAAGAAATGACTTTCAAGATGAAGATTCCAATCCCGACTCTTAGTAAACTAGCAGAATTACTGCATATTTTTAAAACTGTATTGTTTTCTCACACATTTTCTGCAGAAGCAGGAAGTCCTCATGAATACAAAGTCATTGAGTTGAGGCTCAAAATAAAACAAATGTAAACGGAGTTAGAAAAGAGAGTTCGGATAAAGTATACTAGCAAAAAAGAAAATAACTCTCAAAACTCCTGATCAGCAATTCGTTAGCTGAAAACCTTTTTCCTTTAAACTTTGAAATATGACTGTGACATTAAGGACGCTTATCGTCAAGTAAATAAACTCAAGTATAAAAAGTGCTTGGCAAATACCAACTTCCTGTTTAATAGTTCGATCAACATAATTTGGTCTATAGAAAATGTGTATAATTTCAAAAATGTAGTATTCAGCAAAATAATTATATGTGGTGGGAGTAAAAACTACTTCTGAAATCTGAGGAGCCTCAGATCACTGTTAAGAACTTCCTCTGTTATCTTTGTAGATCTATTGTACCCACAGAGGGTAATGAGGACAATTAAGAACCAATTCTCTAATTTACTTAGGGAAGCAATTGCATAAAAATTTTAGCTTTTTTTTTAGTTTTATTTATATTTCTTTTGTGTACAGATATATTTATCAGGATATTATATAAAAAATTTCTGATGTAGAGAAAATGGTATGATCATCTACACAGGGTATTAATTAATAAAAGTCTCCTATTACAACTTGAGAAATATTGGCAAATTTAGTTTATGCAGTTGGAAAACAATAATCAGTGTACCTATTTTTCCCGAAAAATTATTAGGGCTATGAATATATTCCCTAATCTAGCTCCATCTGCACTTCTATAAAGAGTCAACAAGAGTGGCTCATTGATGTGTGCTTTCTGAGTCTTTGAAATACTAAAGACTGAATTTTTGTTACAGCCTATTTGGATATATGTGTATTTTCAATTCCCATTCCACAGTAATTGTGAAATAAATGAGGCTGGCACTATCACTGAGGCAGGCTTGAAGTGAGTTTAAAAGTTGATAGAATAGAGATTGAATCTGAATTTGAAATTTTGGCCATTTGACCTTAGATAAAGCTATTCAGCTTCTATAGATACTGTATAGCTTTGAAAAGACCAAAACCAATGAAACAAAACATAGCGTAAAAATTACTTACATTAGGTGGCAGAGCTCTTTGTGATAATGAGTAGTCATATAAAAGTCTCCAATTTTTTATGTTGAGAATTGGCTTTCAATAAATAAAAGTCGTATCTCAGAGTGATGTGGTGGTAGGAGAATTTTTAATTTCATTTCTAATACTTATATGGCCTTATACAAAAATCAGTTAACTCCTCTGAGCCCTCATTCTCTTACATAAAAAGGAGAGAAAACATAAGTTTTGTGTCCTTAAATGTATAATTTGGACATACTCAATTGCAATTTCCTTAAGCTTAAATAAAAATGGTTTCATCAAGTTCAGTACATATGTGTCTTTGAGAGCTTCAGAATCAAGTTATTGATATATAATTATAATTTATGTTATATGTCTATACTTTTAAATTATATTTAGACATATCATAATACATATTGAATGTCAATGTGATATTTACTTTAAAAATATATAACTTAATATTTTTCCCTCTTTATCCTGTCTTGTTAATTGTGACTTCCGCAATTGCACCGATAACTTTTGGTGTAAGGAATCTAGAGAATGTCATGACATACATTCTTTTGTGTCCGGTTCCAGGAAGGACAGTTACCCTGACTTTAAAAAATGTACCAATGTTGTTTCAATCTCCTGGAATTTCAATAAAATATGTCATGAAAAATATAGAAATTCTTCTGCAAGTATTTTTATACCCGAGAACATAACCTTGGACACTATTCACATGAATGGGTTTTATAGGCAAAGACAGTGTGAAGAGTAGAGAATTTGAGGAATAAAGCTGATTTAAAGTAATATTTCTATGCTCTTTGATTGGAGTTCTGGCTGCCGAGGCCTGAGAAGTTTCTACTTAGAATTCTACTGTATAAAGGATGGTCAAATTCAAAATGAAATGTTCTTCTCCAAACACTTCTTAATAAGTGAATGGGAAATTATCTTACAAAAAGTGTTAGAACCACCAACCTTGAAGTCCCAACCAACCCAGGAAAATTTCATGTCGGTTTTCAACCATCACTCTGGTTATGGTGACTCTATTAATCTTAATTTTCTTATTCCAAACTCAAGGCACCATGGTCACAATGATACCACACTGTTACATTATTCTAAAGTGATTAGATGCTGAATTTTTTTTTTTTTTTTTTTGAGACGGAGCCTCAAGCTATCCCCCTGGGTAGAGTACCATGGCATCACCGCTCATAGCAACCTCCAACTCCTGGGCTCAAGCAAGTCTCCTGCCTCTGCCTCCCAAGTAGCTGGGACCACAGGCACCCGCCACAACACCCGGCCATTTTTTGGTTGCAGCCATCATTGTTGTTTGGTGGGCCTGGGCTGGGGATTCGAACCGCCACCTTAGGTGTATGTGCCTAGCACCTTAGCCGATTGAGCCACAGGCACCGAGCCCGGATGCTGAATCTTAACAAGGGAAATCAAGATTATTTGTTCCATATTATACCATAAGTTGACAAATTCCTAGGTTGTTATATAATTTTATAATGTAACATCAAATATTGCCTGAGGTCTCACATTTAAGTGTTCAGCAGAGAGAATAATTAGCTCTGTGTAGACTATTTTTAATTTATAGGTGTTTATGATTATTTATGGCTGCTTAAGACATCCTCTTAAAATCTTCAACAGAGATGCAAAGTGAAAATGTTTTCAAGGCAGTCTGTGTGAGAAGTCACCCAAGGATGGTGGACTGAAGTCACAAGGTTTAATAGTCTTGCTTAATTATGGTGATAAAAACCATCATAAATACTGTAGAAATTCCCATATAAATGCAAAGTGGTGGCCTCTGCATGACAGGAGAACAAAACTGAATAAACCTTCCCGGTTAGCTTTTTACGTTTGACTTCTCAGTTCTTGGCTGTCCTGATAATTTTAGAGCATTGCTGTAACTACTTCTCTTTTGCCCTGTTGACATCAGCATCTCTGGGAATTTATGTGGCACACAGTGCATAGGAGATAGGTTTTTATCACTGAGATCTTCAGAGATTGTATGGCTACCTTTTCACCCTGGGTGGTTTGGGTTTTATTTCTTTAAAATAATGAAAACATTTGGAAGAAAAAAATTGGATTGACGTCACTCCTGTGTAGGAGACACCAAGAGCCAGATGACATGCGAGCAAGATGATCTGCAGCTGAGGTGTGGACTTCGGGCCATTAGTCCACAGGAATTCCTTGTGGGAGGAGCCCCTGCCCTCAGCACGTAGTCATTGTTAATGACTCCCCTCACCTGTATCATTCCCTTTCAATAAAAGGCAAGTGCGGAGGTTGCTTGGGGCTACCCGGAAAGTAAGGGCTAGCCCACCTTCCACAAGCTTGTACTTCTTTTTTTTTTTTTTATTGAATGGTAATCATGTACATTAATACACTTCTGGGGTACAGTGTGGTGTTTTCACATGCAATCTGAAATACTTCCATCAAACTGATCAACACAGCCTTCATGTCATTTTCTCAGTTATAGTTTTAAAACATTCTGGTTTTACTCTTAGAGAGTTTCACTTGTACCCCTGTAAGATATATCTCAAAAATGGTCCCTCCAATCCCCCTCCCTCCACCCATTCCCCCACCCTTCTCCCTCCCCCCTCCCCACATTCTTAGGCTATTTGGTTATAGCTTTCATATAAAAGGTACAAATTAGTTTCATAATAAAGGTGTGTACATTGGATACTTTTTCCTCCATTCTTGTGATACTTTGCTGAGAAGAACATTCTCCAGTTCCATCCATGTGAACATGAAGGACGTAAAGTCTCCATCCTTCTTAATGGCTGCGTAGTATTCCATGGTGTACATA